>CM016561.1:6315631-6480203 GCA_003412495.2 Echium plantagineum
AAGTAACTTTCTATAAATTTTAATATTATAATTAATTAATTATTGATAATCAAAATTAAATACAAAAAAAGAAAAGAAATTGTATTATACTTTCATATGGAGGGAGTAACTTAGGAAGTTATTTATACTACGTAATTTCATATATCATGGTTAATGATTTTCCCACTCTAGCTACTAACAATTGATATGACTCACTAAATTTATAGTACAATAATAATCTCAAAAAATATATAAACAGAGTACAAATAGTGTAACAATGTAAAAGTTAAAGTGAAAAAATATTGCCCATATTAATTACTGATATGTTTTAGAAAAATAGGAATCACATCATATTAATATTTTAATATTAATTTTGACATTTTCTTTGTATCAATTACACACCTTGAAACAATGATCTCATTCATACCTGAAAAAATCCTCCAACATCCTTTACGAAAATTATAGTCATTATTAATAAAGCAAAGATAAAGAGAAAATACAACGCGCAAACTCACATTACAGTATGGAAGCATAAAATGTTACATATGGAGCCCCATAATAAAATTTGTCATTGCAGTGATTTTTAAAGCCTAGTTGGCACAACACTTCAAAGTTAGCCATGAATTGGTAATATTTCAAGTTCCACAATAACTGTACCCCATAAGGAAGGATATAAACTTCATAAATTCTAAAGTACACAGCTCTCTGAACAGGAAGGAGTGATCCTACTGCGTCCTTGTCCTGCTATGCTCTGCAGCCCTTACTTGCGAGAAATATGGGTGAGCCTGCAAACGGAACAGGATCTCGCAAATTAGAATAACCAATGGTACCTCGAGTAGGGTTTCAGATGCAATTACTACATACAAGCCAAAATCAAGAACCAAAACAAGACCAAGGACAATAGGAAAGATATAGGAACCAAAATGAACAGAAGCAATACCATTGCCTCTTTAGCTGTAAGCCTATCCTGATGGTCATAACGAAGAAGCTTGTCCATAAAATCTATAGCCTGCAAGCAATAGATCACCCTATGTAAGTAATAGATTACTCCATTATGAAATGGATGAAAAGTCTGGTGTTAATTTACTTAGACGTTTGTGTTATATCATGGATTACAGAAACCTCCAGAACAACTAGAAATATATTTATTTGTTTGCTCTGTTTTCTGTCTAGTTCTAATGTGAATACTTTATAAATTTTGACCAACTCTGGCGAACAGGTTACCCATGCAAGGGGGGAGTGAAAAATGATTCAAAAGAGGAATGGTTCAGGAATGTGTATGTACATAGGAAGTGAAGGAGAACGAGACTATCAAAGCTTTCACTGCCTCATACACAAGTTTTCACAATACAACCACCCACACCCCGCATTTCAAAAAAACTTGATCCTACCCAATGGACCTCCCTTTTCTACTATCTCCTCGACTCACAAGAGACTTCCCACCCTTGCTTGGCCACGAACTAGCCTTGTCTGCTGAACTAGAAGGTTTTTGAGAGCTAAGAACATCTATATGCCTCTCTGTAAGTGTTGAGATCAATCCATGTTCAATGGGAAACTTTACTTTAAACCAATGAAAGAAGTGGCCCTTTCGATATCCGAGAGAAATTGTTAGTATGTTCTTCGTAAAGGCTATAAATAATTGGAAAGAAGTGATCAAGAAACTAATTACCTCAGCTGAAATTAAATGCTGATTGTTGGAATTGATAAACTTGGACCAAGGTTTCCTGCTGTGTCTGCAAAATATGAATATATCTGTCAATTTTGAACATGTCAGAGAGTTCCACATATACCATGAAACGGTCAAGTGGCATCCACCACCTCCAACATATATGCCAAATGCTTCCACCTCCCTTGTTTTTACACCAATGAAAAAATACAACTATAAGAAAGTATACTGTGATGTGAAGACAAGTTTCAAATACCTCCCAACAAGAGCTTCAAGCTGGGGATCAAGCTCCAGATGGTATTTATGAAGGTATGCATTTAATTCATCTGTTCCAAGTACCTAGACAACAATTCTCTAATCAGATACTAAGTAGGCCCAAATCCTAACATCATAAAAATAAAATATGTACACAGAAAAAAAAATTGATCCAGTTCTTTCATGTCAAAGTATCTGAGGGAATAGAAAATAAAGAAAAAAGTCTAAAAAGATCAATGAACAAGTTGCAATACACCATAGATGAGAGCAGGGAAAGCAGGTAATGAAGGGTTTCCAAACAAGAAAATTAACCCAAGTGCAATACCTTAGCAATTTTCACAAGTTGATCTTGATTGTCATGACCATAAAAGAAAGGCTCCTTGCGAAAAATCTACAGATATCAACCCTTCAGATCAATTTTTCGGAAGAGACGAGTATTCAATAGGAAATGAAATCAAATAATAAATGCATTCTTTTATATATAAAAAAAGGAATAAGATAGTAGAGCCCCCTTGTAAGCTCATAGGTATAAATGAGAGAATTGCACATAAAATACTCACCATACCAGCAAACATGCAACCAAGGCTCCACATGTCCAGAGAATAATCATAATCTTGCAAATCAACAAGAAGTTCAGGTCCCTTAAAGTACCTGAAGAAGATAGCATTTTCAACTAGCTGCACTGGATGTACAAGCAAAGTAGAAGGGAATACAACCGTCTGTGGTGTACAGTGATGCTCTTTAATGTTCTTTTAGGATCAAGTCAACAAGCTAAAGATGACAGGGGATTGTGATGTAAAAGAGGGGAATATCTGTATCGATGACAAATGCAGTTTGCAAGAGGTCAGCTTTTACCAATATCTATTTAACTACTTTTTGAGAGAATTATGTTATTGCTACTGCTGCTCCTATAAAACGAGCATTTGACTACCAACTTATCCACCATCTGCCCCAAAATTAGGACGTCATGGAAGGGCAGCTTCCTTAATATCATACAATCTGCTACTGTAACATGTAGTAAATTTTTTCCACTTAGACAAATTATATTGCACTTAACTTCTGGCAAGAAATATGCAATGAAGAACCTGAGAACATTCCAAAATATTTAAGCTTTTAGCAATTTACCCTCAAACAATTCGAAGTTAGGTTTCACATTTTGTAATCTTGATTACAGATGGGGAAACAGGGAAGCAGAGATGGTTAACCTCTCACCTCGAAGCTACACGAACGTTGTACTCTTTGCCAGGGTGATAAAACTCTGCTAGACCCCAATCTATCAGTCGAAGCTTTCGTAACTCATGGTCTATCATAACATTATGAGGCTTCACATCCCTATGCATTATACCTTGAGAATGGCAATAGTCTAGTGCCTGGAAATGAAAATTAAAAATAAGAATCACTATACATGCATAAACAATCTGACTCGTTAAACACTACTACCAATCATATACTCAGATGCTGACACATACTCTCATGCATTCACTATAGATTATAGAAAGACCTACAATTCAATGTGATCACTACAGCATTTATGATTATGTGAACTTCTTGTCTTTTAGCAACGATTTCCTTCAAAATTGATACTTAACTAATACCTATAGTTGTACTCTCAGTTAATAAAAGTTCCAAAACAAAGTCAGAACCAACGGAGTAGCAGAGAACTAATGAGAGGGTCAGCAATATTTCTTTACAGGAACATATTTGTGACAATTGTTCTCAATTCTCTTACCTTGAGAAGTTCATATATGTAGTAGCGAATATCATAGTCTGTCAGTGTGGGGTACAAGACTTTGAAATCTGTACTGTTGACGTACTCAAATATTAGGCTAGGAGTTTTCGAGTGCTGATCCCTGACAATATCTAGGAGTTTGACAATATTTGTTCCACCACAAAGGTTCTGCAAAATTTTGATCTCTCTCTTGATCTGCAAAAAAAATTGCAAGGTATAAGCAACGCCAGTAAGATTTATGTACATTGCCTAAACCAAGAAGGCCAACAGAGTGTTTCGATTTATCAATTGTCATTCACTTAACCCCCCCCCCCCCCACCAGCGCTTACCACTGACTACACACACAACTGACAAGGAAAAGAGAAAAACACAACATCTTTCGATTTTATAAAGCAATAGAGATATTCAATATTGTTCGCTTGATTTTCAACAAAAGGGAACACCAAATATGAGATTTTTTAATTCCTGATACAAGGAAACTGAGCAGGATATAAATAAACAAGGAAGTTATTACAATGTCCTGATAAGGAGAAGAATAAAAGGCCTCACCTTTTTCTTCTTAACTGGCTTTAAAATCTTAATTATGCACCGCTCGTTGTTATTCACATTGATTCCTTCAAAGACTTCACTGTATTTCCCTCTTCCAACTTTCCGGACAACCTCATAGTCATCCTGCTCACTGAAATGGTTATACAGAAAGATTAAAAGATATAAGACATGTAAAAAACTAAAAAAATTGTAACTGCAACCACCACTCAATAACAATATATTATTTGTAGTATCTTGTGAAAGCAACAATTTTGCAGACAAGATCAATTACCAAACTTCACTGTTTCCCCAGTACTAAGACTGATACTAAACGTACGATGTTGATACTGAAAGTACAAGCTAATCTATACTCCATATATGCAATGTGAATCCTCCAAATTATAAGGTTCTAGTGACCATCGCAGACGAGATCAATTACCAAACTTCACAGTTTTCCCAGTACCAAGACTGATACTAAACATACGATGTTGATACTGAAATACAAGGTTAAGCTGATCTATACTCCATATATGCAATGTGAATCATTCAAATATAAGGTTCTAGTGACCATCGCAACCTTCAACCCCATTATTAGCAAGCTACATTGCCCCCGTCCCCCCCCCCCCCCCCTACACACACTCCTCTTCCTGATAACAGTAAAAAAAATTAGATCAGTTAGTAGTTGAATCGGGATTGTGGAAAACTAGTCTGCCAATAGAAAACCCGGGACCGTCTTGGATCGCTAACAGGTTAACAGCTGTAAATACAATCAGAAGGCTCAATTTCCTAAACCAATTCGGAGCTCTGAATCTAGAAAATTTGCATTTTACCAAAAGCCTACTAGCAATATTACACAACCTATCCCACCTTAAGTTCCAGTACAAATAATTAGTGCATCCCTTTTTTACAATTGCAAAGTATATTCCACCAAATTATCATATCCCGCCACATCAAATTTCTTACAATTCGAGTAATACCTAGCTAAATAAACCATTACAAAAACTAACTAATTAATCATCACAAATATGAATCAGAATCAAGAAAAGAATAAGAATAATCCGATAAAGAAACCCGACTCTAACTAATATCAAATGTTCCACCCCACCAAATCTCATTCTAGCAAGTCAAACAAATATTCTAAAAATAAAACATACAGGAGTAACTAATTTATCACCATACATATTAAAGAAGAATGAGGAAATTCATCAAGTATAACAAAAATCAGAAACCCAACTCAATTAAATGAAGGAATTTAAAATAAAGATCCACAAAATCTAAGCCACACAACTATTTGACTAAATAAAATACTAAAAATAAATAATCTAACATCATTAATATAAACTAGAAAGATGAGAAGAGATAAGAACAATAAAACGCATAAACAAACTTAATTAATTAATTAAACCACATAAGAACTAGAACTGAAAAGGAAGAAAAAACAAACCCCCATTGAACAGTGAGAGATTCGTAATCCCAATATTCTCGAGGGCGGACAACGTTGATGTCTGTATACACTCTTGCTTTCGACATCGATTCACTCTTCAATTCAATCGATTTTACGACCAATTCTCGATTTTGAGGGGGGGGTGAGATAGTGGAGTTTGCAGAGGAATCTGCGTAGTTTAGTACGGAGTATGATGTGGAATTAGGACGGCGCCACTTAGCAAGGCTCACAATAGAATCTGACTTGCTATATCCACACCGAAGTGGTGTCTTTTCTGAGTGAAAGTACCATTTTACCTCGGATTCTTCATATTTTTATGTGTAGTAATTAGGCCAAAATAGTCATTCGATCTATTTTAGTTAAAGTTTTAGTGTGCAAATAGTGTTTTAGTGATGTTATCAAGTTGAGTTGGACTATGTTATGGGGGTAAACCTGAACACCTAGATATTTTATGGAGTCATGTAAGAGCATTCACACTTTCTTAAATTTATCTCTAAAATCTTTCTTATTTATTATTTTTATTAATTTTGGGACTTGTTTTAGTTTTGTTGCTTTTTCAATTTCCTTACTTGACACCCTATTTAATACAAATAAAAAGTAAAATTAATAAAAAAATAAATTTGTGAGGAATAAAAAAGACTTGATGTGTGATGATGCATGAGAGAGAGGATAAAGTGAATTAGATAAAGTGAGTTTTGAGAAATGAACTCAATACCTATATATTGGCACATTCAATTGATTCCTAAAAAATTTGATGTGGGCCAAATTGTTATATGGAGTCTAGAAAAGAGAGTTTTTAACAATTATTTGATTTTCCTTCCTATTTATTGAGATAAAAATGCTTTTAGAGTGACTACTACAAATGCTCTAATGACCCTTTTGTTGAGGGTACGAAACAATTTTCATAAGAAATATGACTCGAATGAAAACAATTACTTTAAAAACTTTGATCAATAAGTCTCATTAACCCATAAGAAATAATATAGCTATTTGATATGTTGTTAGATTCGTCTCAATATACACCAAAAAAATACTTTGAGTCTATTTAATCGATAATTTAATCGATCAATTATTTGAATACGAAAATATACTGTAATCGATCAATTACACCGAAAATATCCTGGTTCGATACTCACCTCATCGCTAATTTACACCCAAAAAAAATACTTTGAGTCTATTTAATCGATCAATTATTTGAATACGAAAATATAGTGTAATTAATTGGTTGCTGAATATCGGCTCAAAATTCTACCGACATTTACGATAGGATTGTTGAATGAGCAAATTTTGTCGAAATAGACCATTCGTGTACTGCATTTAATTCTAACAGTAATAAATTGTGATGTGGTAGCTGGTTGAGATTAGTTAGAAAAGGAATAAAGGACATAGTACATGATTATTTATGAGGTAGCTGATGATTGATATCATGATTATTTAAAGTCATTGTTATGATTTATGAATTTTGAGCGTCTTAAATTCTTGAATTTTGTCATGATAATATCAATAATGAAATAGAAAACTAGTTTAATTGTATATATGACACTCATCAAATGTCAGGTTATCTACGATTACATGTTTGATTAATTAACGAGTCGATTATCAGCCTGAGTTTTTCGAGTACTCCCTAGTAGACATTACTCCTATGATTCATCCCTATTTTCTTTGCGGCAATAATTTGGTCTACAAGGACTAGTCTAGTCTTTTCCATCGAGTCGATTGCCACCAATAATTTACTACTGTTTGAGAATATTGAACCATCCATTATGTATGTATTTCAAATGAAATGAATGGTAGGAGAATAAGGGACGTTACTGTGTTATCAAGTTGTACCCAAATGTCTGCCTTCTTTCTGGCCAAAACTCACCAACAGTATCAACTGCTTTAGAAGCATACTAATATACATATATATACTATATAATATAATATATATATATATATATTCTGATGATGATAGATGCATGTTTATTTGTAGCCGGCTTGCTTGATGAGTATCATTATTCATGAATATGCCTACCCCATATACAAATAATAGAATGAAAAGTCACTTCATATTTTCATATTTTTTCGTAGGTTAATTCGTAGCATGTGATGTGCACAAGGCTGATCAAATTATTCAGACCTAGTGATTTTTTGTTCCTCACTCATCTCGATCTGTCGTTATATGCTAAATTGCTAACATTTATGTTTACATGAGCACATTAGACTACCTACAGTAAATAGTAATTGGAACGAGAATACTATCATAATTTCCCGCAACATGAAGTAATTGAACCATATTTCATAGTTTCCCGCAACATGAAGTAATTGAACCATATTTCTTCACCTTATTTATTCAATTAATAACGTGTATTCTATGACATAAATGATGCATAGAAAGGAGTCAACCAATCAGGTTGTGTTACTTAATGTTTGTATATGATAAGGTATTATGAAGTTAAAAGAAAATTGAAATATATATGAAATATCGTTGTTATGGAGTGTAAAAGTAATTTGTGATATTTGATGATGTGATAGGAATGAATAATGATATATATGATGTGACTGGAATATTTTTATTTTTGAAATACTAGTTGATGTGGATACTCTTACTTCTGAAACCCGCCTTAATCCGGTACGAGGGCCGTGAGCATATTACGTTGATATATATTGTTCATGTACCATAGAGAGCAGTCTATTCAATCGACTTATCAAGTATAATACTACCTCTATCCTAAATGACTGGTACATTATGACTTTTATGGTCAATAAAATACGATTTAAAACGTAAATATCTCTTATTCTACATGCGAAAAAATTATAAAAAGCCGATATTTCAAAAATATATGTTAAGACGAATCAAACAAGATTTCACATGACTACATTATCTATTTAGGGACGGAGGGAGTATATGTTTTGTACTTGATCCATAAAACTCTACTCAATTACTTATTTGATTAATATACGAATTGAATTCGAATTTTTTTTTGTTCTATATATGAACAACCTGATAACTACCTGATTCAGATAATGTTCATACATCCATACTCACTATCGGTTAAAACTAGGGTTTTAGGTTAAAAAATTGGTTACTTGGTCAAGAAACCGACTTGATATCAACCTTATTGACATCCAAGTAGTTGAATTTGAGTAAAAAGTCAATATTGATATAAAAACATACAGTTAGGTAATAGGTAATTTAGTTGACTCATAAAATACTTACTCTACCAAGTACCAATGCAAGTTGTGGACACCAACTCAAAATACATGCACGACTAATTATTACGTGGGTGTTCGTTAATCTTGAGTGCAAGTAGCTACATGCATGGCGATGTACTGATAAGCTAAAATCGTGCTGGATCCAATAAATGAAAAATCCTTGGTATAATCTTTGATTGGGGATTTGGGGTCCTGCGCATGTAAACTGTAACAGATGATGCTATATATTGACTACACATTATTTGTTTTCCTAAAAACAACAGTAGTTTAATGTATTAAAAGTAATACTCAATAATGTATCCATGATGCGAACGTTACGCATTCATAAAGGAGCCCATACCAAAGAGCATTAACGATGATAGACACACCACACACCCAATTTCCATTATTAACTTTCTCTTCTAATTATTTACTGTATTTATTAACATCAAGGCATGAAATGCCCCACAATACATGGATTATCTGTTATATTTTGTTCTACATTTTTTACATATATATATAATGATACTATATTAAGACTGTTATGAGTTATGACATGTATTATTATACAACCTTTTCATTTTTATTACTTATTTCAAAAATTTAAATATCAAACATAAATCATGAATTAAAATTATTATCACTCAAAATATAACAAAGGAATCATACTTGATTTGGTGGTCATTTAAAATGGTAGGTCAGTCGATCTTTTGTCACATCTTTATCAAGAAAATACAGCACTTGTATGAGTGGAGGAGGTTAATATATGCGTGGATGTCTTTTGAGAAACACACAAGTACTATTAGGTTCCATGCACATATATGACTAGACAAAGATGGATTAGTTAATGCAACAGGTTGTTTAGCTAAATAGCTAATAAAATTGTATGGCCTTTTAAATTAATACTTATTAATAAGTAAACTTTATCTTATAAATTAAACTGACTTATGATGTAATCATTAATAACAATCTTTAATCATTTCCATAATTTATACAGGGTTAAGAAATAGATATGTATAATTTGAAAATACAAAAACAAAGGACGGACAAATTAATTTTTGATGAAATGAATACTAGAATTATATTTTTCGAAAAATTTGAGGACGACGACTACCCCTAGCCTTACCCCTATAGCACCTTAGTTCAATAATCAACGCGATTGTACAGAGGACAACTCAAATTTCCAGGTAGGAATTGATCTGTACCAAAATGTTTGGTCCGTTGTTGAAAGTCTCTGAGGATGATGATTGCCTACCTGTTAACACATATTGGACCCGAGGAACAATATAATGTAAGTAGGACCAAGAGTTGATGTTTCAATCTTGTCAAACACAATTATTATTCACGGAAACGAAGAAGCTGCATATTTATTCGCCCTTTATTCACACATGTTTCGTTACTTTAATTGAGAATTTGCTATTGTCCTGAATCTTGATCATGCAGCAAAAGGCACCACCAATGACGTCTGATTTTTCTACCAAGAAGAAAGAACTTCTTTCAACTGTTATGCAAAGAACCAGCGAATGGTTTTCGTTCTTTCGCTCTTCATCCCTTTCTTTCGTGTTTCTGCCTGTTTAAGTATAAACGTCATAGTGCAATACTTACTGTTGTGGATGCGTTTTGATACTTTGATCTAGTATCTTTTTGTATCCATCTCAATGAAGATGACTTATTATTTTGTTGCTTTGAATATTTTGGCAGGATTTTCTCTCAGGAGGTTCCAAGTGATGTTACTGTTATAGCTGGAGGAACGTCGTTTTCTTTGCACAAGGTGACAAATTCTACTAATACGTCGTATCAATCTAGATTTAGAAACAGAAATGGCCACAATACATTATGATTGAAATCGAAATGCAAAAGCAACTTTAGCGATAAATATTGTTTCTTTGAATATATGTCGAGTCTTGATCATATTTATTTTTGAACAATGTTATGCAGTTTCCACTAGTTTCCAAGTGTGGATACCTGAAGAAGCTGTTATCAGAATCTGCTGATTCTGTCCCTTCAATAGAGATCCCTAACATTCCTGGAGGTGCCGAGGCATTTGAACTTGCAGCAAAGTTCTGTTATGGAATAAATTTTGAGATAAGTACAGAAAATATCGCAATGCTTAGATGTGTAGCAGAGTATCTTGAGATGACAGAAGAGTATGCAGTCGGAAATTTTGTGGGACGAACTGAGGCTTATTTAAGTGAAGTGGCTCTTACAACCCTTCCAGGAGCAGTTTCAATTTTGCATTCTGCAGAAAGTTTTCTTGAAATTGCTGAGAAAGTGAAACTGGTGAATAGATGCATAGATATGATTGCTTACATTGCCTGCAAAGATAGCAGTATTTCTTCATCAGGTGTTGTCGAGAGCTGCATGTCACCGCAGGGGCCTCTTATTGATTGGTTTTCCGAGGATCTAGTGGTGCTTCGAATTGATCTCTTCCAGAGAGTTCTAATTGCTATGATGTCTCGAGGATTCAAACAAGACGCCCTTGGTCCAGTTCTAATGCTTTATGCACAGAAGTCTCTTCGAGGTTTGGTGAGATCTTATCCCTTCTATATTCAATTAGCAAATCCTAAGAGACCTAAATATAATGAAATCAACTTTCTTTTGCTTTGCAGGTACTCATTGGAAGAGGGAGGAAAAAAATGGAGCCAAAGCAGGAATACGAGAAGAGACTTGTCATAGAAACAATAGTTAGTCTTCTACCAAAGGAGAACAATGCAATCATTCCAGTTAGTTTCCTCTCAATGCTGCTCCGAGCTGCATTATATCTGAGAACAACAGTTTCTTGTAGATTGGACTTGGAGAAAAGAATCTCTTTGCAACTCAGTCAAGCTTTGTTAGATGATCTATTGATTCCTTCATATGCGATCACAGGAGAGACATTATTTGATATTGATACCGTAGAGCGGATCATGATGAATTATCTTCAATATGTTATGGAAGGTCATAGCTCTAGGTTCTACCATGATCAAGCATTTTTATCCTCTCCACCACCAAGTGATATGGAGCGAGTAGTAAAACTAATGGAGAGCTTTCTTGCTGAGATTGCTTCAGACAGAAATCTATCTGCGTCTAAGTTTGGCAGTCTTGCTGAACTGATCCCTGAACAAGCGAGGATCACAGAAGATGGGATGTATCGGGCTATTGATATCTATTTGAAGGTGTAACTTCTTCTATATTGTTTGAAACTCCTAAAAATAATTCGTGTAAGTCCGTAAGTGCCCAAAGTAATAGTATACCTGGCATCATTTATAATTCGTAAAAGAATTGCTTGAAGGTACAGCTTCACGAGCTTGTATAACGAATACTAAATTGAATGTACAGGCTCATCCTGCTTTGAATGAGGCGGAGAGAAAGAAAATTTGCAGTTTCATGGACTGGAAAAAGCTGAGCCGGGAAGCATGTGCTCATGCTGCTCAAAACGATAGGCTGCCTGTCCAAACCGTTGTGCAAGTTATATATTTTGAGCATCAACGTCTTCGAGAAGCAGTGGAAAGCAGCCTCATGAGTGGCAGTGAAGTGCCTGCTCTGCCTCCCATTGGGAGTCGATCACATCCCGAGGACCTCGGGGATGTCTCAAGCGAACTACCTGTCCTTAAACGAGAGAACCAAGATCTCAAACTAGAACTTCTAAAGGCACAAATGTTGTTAAAGGAAATGGAGAAATCTATTGCTGATAAATCAGCATTGAGTACTCCATTAGGCATTGATCGTCGACCATGTAATGGTGATAAACCTCCAATGCCTATAAAATCATTCATAAGTTCGGTGTCTAAGAAGCTTGGGAGGTTGTATCCACTCATTGGTGTAGAAGGAATGGGATCAGTCAATCCCAAAGTTCGAAACAGACCAATAAGAGATCGACGACATTCAATATCTTAGCCCAATCTCTTCTTTAGTATGTACAATATTTATAGCAAGTACTCTGAAATAAAAATAGTGTGCGGAATCTGTATTTTGTTCGTGGGTTACCTATCAGAAAATATGGTTGATAGTTTGATCAATGCTTTCAGATTTCTTATTTGGCGAGTATATAAGTCTGGATCGTATGTTACACTTTGTGTGATACTTTATGTTACATTCTGTTAAGATCATGACAAAGCGTAACATAAAAGTATCATGCAAATCATAACATTGTTGATCAAATGCAAACTTGTTGTCAATAGTCACTACAATACATAGTATTTATATACCGCTAAAACTTTTACAAGTCAACATAAAGTACATGAAAATACAACTAAGAACTTAGACATAACTCAATCTTGTAGATGAGATTTCCTTAGTGAACTGTTTCATACATCTCCATATAGTCCAATGTACACCGAGCCGTGACCACATTGTATGCATTTGGAGTTACCACATAACATCAAATTTGCACGCTTCTCAGTAAATTTCTGCAAGATCACCAGGTATATCATTATTGGAAACAACTTGTTTATTGTTGAAGGAGACTACTGCATAGTTTGGAATGTTTATATTATGATAGGTTTTTGTTCCAACAATCAGAGTGGCGCAGCGGAAGCGTGGTGGGCCCATAACCCACAGGTCCCAGGATCGAAACCTGGCTCTGATACAGAGTAGGTTCCGATTAATTTTTTTATTAACTTTCGTTTTTTGTTCATCTCAAACAGGAATACATAGCAGCCAACTGATATACTTCAGTCTAAAAAGGATCATCACCATGAAATCACTTCCTAATCTGCATAGAGTTGCCATCGTGTTGCACCTTACAAATTCGAAATCTGGTCTTTGACTCATATTTCTATCGCGATATATAAACAACAATGAAGGTAGAGGTCAAGAATACAAGCTCGAAGAAACTTAAAGTTGAGATGAAATGATATTACACAAGGATGCACTTAGGCCAACTTTCTTCAATCAAGAGAAATCAGATACATCTTTTCATAAATTCAATACTCCAAACACATATTCTATGGTTGGATAGTTTTGTGAACATCTGCAAGAGAACAATACGCTTTTTTCGCAGGAGTTATAGTGTATTATTGAGTCAACTAACTTATCAGCAATTCTCGAAATAGTACTTGTACGCTCACTCGGTTAGGGGCACAAATCCTTCACTAGTCAAGTTGAGAGGCATCATCCTGGGTGTTATTATTCCTAACATTCCCCCACATCGGTTGATCATGCCTCTCACTGATGATCTGTTACTGGAGCTCCCATGGCCGGAGGTTGGAATTGCAGGGGTGGTGGTTGGTAACAATATATTGTTCCATTAGTTTTAATCATCTAAGCACAAATAATTTAAGTCCCATATTTGCAGAAACTACATATAAAGATAGTCCAACCAAAATCTTTAAGATAAGTGAAAGTATATACTGTATTTTATACCTTCTAAATTACATATTGTGTTTTACAATACCTTACTACAGGAATGGAAACTCATTGAGCTTGTCCATTTTTTGCATCTACTAACTACTTGTATTCTACAAGATAATTCCCTCAGGCCTCATCTATATATTGAATAAATTACAAGTTTCTGATACCCCAGTAGTATGTTTAGCTGTAGCAAGTGCAGGTCTTTCTGAACTCATGATGACTCCACCGAAAAGAACGGAGCTCCACTGATGCTTTTTGATCTCACAATCTTCTTCACCAATTTTCTCCATTTCTTTTCGACCTTCTTGTTCAGGCTGTTTCTCCTCCGCTTGAAGTCCCTGCAGGCAAATAAATCGAAAGTCAGAAGATGGCAACAAGTGTAGGTCAGATCATAGATGAGAGCCGAAATGGAAGATGGATACCTACCTGCACAAAGGAACCTTACAGATATCCGAGTCTGCACAAAGGCGAGAATGCAATTCAAGCAGTTGCCACATTCTCCTGCAATGTACACAACCACCAGGGACTCTCTTTTTGCATCCAGCAAAATGTCGAAGAAGCAGTTCGAGTCCCTTGCAAGCAACCCCATAGTGACATTGTCCTTGATCTTTTTCTTGGAGCTTGTTATGCGGACCAATGGTACGACAACCTTCTCTACATATGTGGACAAGCGCTTCCATAGCCTCGTGCAATTCAGCATAGACTTTCCTTTCACTTGCCTTTCGGATCTTCTCTTTCTGCATCTGTAAGAATAAGAAGGTTAGGTTCACGGAATATTACGTGTAAAACACTTCAGTACAAGATGTCGTAAAATTATAGGGAATAGAAATACTAACAAATTCTTCTTCATCCATGGATTCTACAAGTATTTGCTCCAAAACAGGATGGCTGTCCTTCATCGCCTTATATCCATCAGTGGCTAAAACGGACTTGGAGTTATTTAAGATGAAACGGTGGCAAACTAGGCTAAGCCTTGGAGCATCACACAATAGTGCAAGCTGAAAGACGTCGGTGGAATCCTCTAAGGTGATCAATCTCTGTTCGATCCGACGTTCACACAATTGCTTTAAATGTGGAATAACATAGGCATGTGACAGCACGAGCAACGGCAGAGCATATTCATCCAATTTTTGTTCATCGTAGCTGATACATGAACATATAACAGGTATCAAAGAGTTAGAAAAAATTCGCTTGCAGGAGTTTTATTCTCCATATATTTAGGAATTCGTGTCCAACAATATCATACCAGGCGGAATATAGAAATCGAATGAAAACATGTACAGCTTCAGGTGGAACTCCACAAATTGAAATAGACATCCTACGGCTGCTTCTGGGTCGTCGTGATTGTAGTATGCCTCTTAGAACAGGAGAAGCCATACCCTATTGACAAAAAAAGTTTGAAGGATAGTTTTAAAGAAAATTACATACTGAGTATAATCTTCCAGATTGGAAATTATAATTATGGTCATAGCTAAGTTGTACGTTGTCATTAAGATCATACGTTAGCTCACTATTTATAATCTTGCTAATACTACTTCTCCAGATTGTAGATTAACTGAGGCCTATAACATAACTTAAACATAACTTAAATGTACATAATCATCTAAAATCATAATCTTACTTAATAACAGTAAATAATTCTCAACTCTTATCATGTCATGACTCATGTCAAGTATAGAACGTTGTTAGACCAGAAGCTTACAAGGATATTAGCATGAGCATATATGATACCGCCATGATCTGTGTGAATCAAAACATCAGCTCTATAACCATCGTCAAAAAGGCGATCCCACGAATCCTGCTGAGCAACCAGAGCACAGCATTTTCTTTCACACGACGAGCCAATCTTGAGTACCTCATTGTGACGACGAAAAGAAGGATATGGAGGTGGAATGGGGAAAATGTTCTCAGAAGAATTACAGTTCTCGTCTCTCTTTTCCATCTTACTCAAGAAAGCCAATGATGTTTCCTTCTGCAGAAATATACTCACTCTTATAAGTATCATAACAGAAGCAACAGTCCAACTTTTCTAGATTTTTTGCGTCCGTTAATACTCCTAATAACATTCAATGTGCGATAAAGTCAAAGATTTTATATTCTCTAGCTCTTAGATATAATGAAACAAATCAAAATGACTCATTTCTATCTTCGATTCTTATGTATCGTGAATTGTGACAGTAAATAATGTTTGCACTTCACGATTAGACCAATTCGGAAAATAATGTGCTTGTTATCATGCGAAGGTTGCATACTATCCGGCCTCACCCTGTTTATGCGGGAGCCTCTCCAAACGCACTTGGGTATGTGAACGTCGATGTTTGTTGATTATTAGAAAAACAGAAAGAGCCATCGTACAATGTTTTCCATCAACTTTCCAAGGTCTTTTGTGTCCGTTAATTCTTAAGTCACTGCTCTGCATGACAGTGAATAAGTCCAATGAATTCTTGAATGAACGAACCAAATTCATCTACAAAATGTCTGATAAGGACTTCTCATCATAAATTTGTCCAACTTGATTCTTACCAATCAAAATTCAATTAATTGTCCTATTGGTGGTAACATTTTTTCATTAAAAAATCAATCTTTTTTGTTTTTGAAAAGGAAGTACACGATGATGCATGCAACTTAAATACACCAATCAAACTTATTTGGATTTTTTCACTAGACCTATGTTCGGTACATTTATGGATAAAAAATCATCTATTGATATGAAATTTTGAACGAGATATTTTTCTTTATTTTCATTCCAAACCTTTTAAATAATATGATGCGATAAAGAGATTTCACCTTTCTCATTCCTATTCAACATGACAATATCCATGTAGTATTTTAATACATTCACCTTGACTCGAAACTAATTACCTAAATTGTTTTGCATGATTAAAAGATTAATTAAAAATTTGTAAGGGAGGTCTGTTTCTTTGACATAATAATCAAAGTCTTTCGTCGAAAATGTGACTCCCTCCATCCCAATTTGTAAGGGAGGTCCGTTTCTTTGACAAATTATATAAATATTTGAATTTGTCGACCATATCAGTTTTCCAGCGAAATAACAAAAATCTAGCATAAACAAAGATGTCCGAATTCAGCTAAGGTTGTTAGAACTTCTATACAGAAGAAAGAATGACCTACAAATACAGCAAATAATATTAGCAATTGAACGAAGACCATCATGAACTTCTGCAGAAAGGCTCGATTCTTGGGGTCTTCGTAAAAGGGCAACGATGGGTAATATCCGATATGTTTATACTACTTTCTGTAACAGGATGCAGTTATCGGCATGAAGTTCTGGTCTTGGACTCTCGGTTACTTCAGCATCCACCAAGTCCATGTACAGATCCAGGATTAGATTTTTACTGTTAAGAACTTCAAACGGGAATCTGCTTCAAAAGTGCAGCAATCGGCATGCCTAAGAATCCCAACAATATGCTAACGACCCATTGAACTATAGTCAAAGGGGTTGTGTTGGCAAATGTCCCTAAATATTCAACAATTATGATTTGGAAGAAGAATGTTACGCCAACAACAACCACAAAGACGTAGTTATCGAATATGCCTTCTAGTACGTTTATTTTCTCCATCTCTCGGGAGCTCACCTCGTTAAATAGCTGCAAATTCGCAAAGACCAGTCAGTTTTACAGTAACTCATTGTCTACAGTATGTTAGGTAGTCAAAGGGGTCGCACATGTTACATAACACAATTTTATTACCTGACAGAAGACAAATGTGTTGAAAATGAGTGTGTTGAGGACCAGATCTGAATCAGGGCCTTCGATGAAAAACAGTGTCTTCCCGCTTGACTGAAGTAACCATATGACCAAAAATTGATATAGGGACTGGCCCAAGATATTCCTCCACATGACATTAGTAATAAAATTTCCCCCTCTTCCAACTGGAGCTCTTTTCATAAGCTCATCATTAGGCGGTTCAGTTGCTAGGGCAAGAGCACCTAATGTATCCATAATCATGTTAACCCATAAAAGCTGAACTGCGGTAAGGGGAGCACTTCCTGTAAACAATTTGACATGAATGATAAGATTTAGATACCATAATTAACTAGACAGTGAGCGAAGCATGGGTAATTGCAATAGTGATAGTGTGGCTCATTACCTGTTAAACATGCGGAAGTGAAGTTAACAACTAGCGCCACTACATTGACAGTAAGCTGGAACTGCACAAATTTTTGAATGTTCACATAGACTGAACGTCCCCATTTGGCTACAGTTACTATGGTGGAGAAATTGTCATCAAGTATAATAACATCAGCACTTTCTTTGGCCACCTGGAATTGAATAATACAGATAAGTCAGGTAAGATGAAAAAAAGTTCAAGATTGGCTATGTTTAGAGTTCACATTGACTATTCCTGAGGTTTAGCTCATCTAAGTTGACCGATCACACCAAGTCACAGTCGATGGTAAAACTAGCTTAATTTTGTTAAAGGGGCTAAGGATGGAAGTAAGAAACTGTATCAGTTACCTCAGTTCCCGCAATTCCCATGGCAAGTCCAATATCAGCTTCATGAAGAGCAGGAGCATCATTTGTTCCATCACCAGTTACAGCCACAACTTCATTCAATGTGGTTCTCAAGTGTTTCACCAATGTGTGTTTGTCCAGCGGAGAAGAACGAGCCATCACCTAAGCAATAGAGTAATGAAAACTAAAGTTACTGAGATGGTTTAATACCATAAATTGAGAAAGCTACGACATAATGCCAACACTGCAGCAGTTTAACTTCTTAGTTAAAATATGGGTAAGCACCTGAATTTTAGGGATAAGTTGCAGTAGCTCCTCCATACTTTTCTCTCGGAAAACCGGCCCCTCGATTGCAATTCCATCGTCAGTAAGTATTCCACATTCCCTTGCAATTGCCTTTGCAGTGTTGATGTTATCACCTGTAACCATACGGACTGTGACACCAGCTGAACGACAAAGAGCTACAGACTCCTTCACCCCAGGGCGAACAGGATCTTTAATTCCTACAATTCCAATACAAGTATATCCAGAACTTGGAATAGAATCGTTAACAGAAAATCCATTTTCCAGTTCCACATAAGCAAGGCACAGGGTGCGGAGAGCTTCATTAGCAAATTGGTCGATCATAGCTTTTAGATGATTGAGGGATACTTCATCAAGGGGCACGACCTCGCCACTGGAATTGATCACCTTGTCACAAGCAGCCAATATAATTTCTGAGGCACCTTTGCAATGAGCACGTAAACCACCTTCAGGGAGCTCTAAAACTACACCCATTCGCTTTTTAGTAGAGTTGAATGGCTCAACTTTCACAAGTTTACATGAATCTCGTTCTGCCTGAAAATCTCCACCAAGTGATAAACCAAACTCGAGGATTGCAGTTTCAGTTGGGGTTCCCAGTATTTCACGTTTTCCGTCTTTGTTTATCACTACTTCTCCACCTGTGTTATTAAAGATTGACTGCTGCAGTATTGTCACCACTGAATCGGGCAGTTCAGAGCACAAAGATGCAGCATCACCTGGTTGTGAACATTCTTTCGGGTTCATACAAATGCATGATTTCACAACTGTCATGCGGTTTGTTGTTAGAGTTCCAGTTTTGTCACTGCAGATTGTTGTAGCAGAACCCATAGTCTCACAGGCAGCCAAATTTCGGACTAGTGCCTTATCATTCATCATTTTTTTCATAGCAAAAGCAAGACTTAAGGTCACAGCCAAAGGGAGGCCTTCAGGTACTGCCACAACAACAATAGTAACTGCAATAGCAAAGTATTCCAGCAATTCCAGAGCATCATCCCCGGAACAGCTGAGGTGTGATCCAGCATAATATTTGCGGCTAAACATCTTTTGTACCAGCACTGAAAAGGTCACTATGGCAAAAAATAGCCCAATCTTCCCAATAATTGTTGCCACTCCATTTAATTTGACCTGCAATGGGGTTTCATCATCACCTCCCTCAGTAAGTGTTGCCAACAATTTTCCCCATTGTGTCCTCATCCCTACAGTGGTGACAAGCATTTTGCAAGATCCATCTTGAACCTTTGTTCCCGAGAGGAGAAAGGGATTTTCAGCATTGACCATTACCGGTTCACTCTCCCCTGTCAAACTAGACTCATCGATTACAACAGAAAATCCTGACAGGAATAATCCATCTGCTGGGACTTGATCTCCAATTGAAAGATGGACAATATCCCCAGGTAGTAACTCATATATAGACATCTTTTGCCTATATCCATTTCTGGTAACTTGAATTGAAATTTTCTTCTTCTCTTTATCCAAATCCCTGAATTGTAAAGATTGACGGTAGTCACTTGTAGCGGTCACGAATACGACCAGCAGAATGCTAGCAACAATTCCAAGGCCATCATGAGCGCCATGCGGCCAACCTTCTGTAACAACTCCAACAATGAGAGAAACAAAGGCGCAGACTCCAAGAATCATTAGAGTCATATCCTGAAGGGCTTCCCAAACAAACACCCAAAAGCTCCGAGCCACGCTTTCTTGGAATTTGTTGATTCCATAAATCTCCTGCCTTTGGTTCAGAGCTTCAGCATCAGTGCTAAGCCCATTGGTAGCCGATGTGGCCAACTTATCAGCTATTCCCTTAGCTCCACCATGAAGTTTCAGCTTTTTTAAATCATGGACTTCAACTATGGAACCAAGTTCATCTCCACAAATCTCGAAACCAGCAGCTTTAACTTCCTTCGGTACAGTGTAGTCACTTAATTGCGCTCCTGCATTTTCACACTCACAATTAATTTCAATATCCCTTCACCTAAAATATTTAGTGAAAAAATGGAGAATATCATCATCGAAATTTCACCTGATATAAACTGACTGGCAGCCTTTGACACCAAAAGTGCAACTCTCAACTTCTCCTATAACACATTCCATAACAAAATCAGCACATTTTAACTATTCAGTGTGAAATATCATCCGCACAAGCAACAAAAGTCTACATAACAGAGAATAACAAAAGGTCATAAAAATGAAGTCTTTCGTCTTGATCGAAGTATACATTAATTTATTTTCCCACAAAATTGAAAAACCAGATTTCTCAAAACAATCAAGTGAAGTCTATATAAACATTTAGGAGTATGAAAAACAGCTAACAAGTTAAATAATCTGCTCCAATTTAGTACTCTCTACACCCCAAAAAGATTGTCAAGTTTTAATATATTTTTGTATTATATAGTACTATTTATTAATTAAAAAAAACATATCAATGCATATTATTCTCAACACACTAAACTGGTAATTTCTACCTAAGTCAAACTTATTTGTGTTGTTTAAAACCCTCAAATTTCTTAATATAGCCGTGTCCTTAATTGGGTTGTCCCGTGATACCATGTTAAGAATCTACGTGTTGATACTAAAACCCATCCCATAAAAGAAAGAAAATACCTTATTGGTACGACGCAGAGCAGCAGCCTCGTCACGTTTAGGTAAATTAGCAGTATGACGAAATCTTCTTTTCGGATTCTTAACCAACCCAACAAAGTTCCTCCAATTTCGTAACGCCTCCTCTGATGAGTGTTTTGGCTTCACTTCTTCAAAATTCTCTTTCAGAAAAGTCTCCATTGTTTGTGAGAATGTAATAGTAAGTTTGGTTGAATATTGTCTGAAAATGAAGAAGACCAAAAGAGTAGTTGGTTGGTTAATATAGTCGAACGTGCCAAAAGGTAACGCGGTGTGAATGTGAGACCCACGTCAACGTGAACGCGGTCTGGGTGAATTTACGTATGAAGGTTCGAATTTATGACTTATACGCATAATTTTATAGTACAATACTAAAAAGTTTCTATTTTCATATATATAGATTCTTAATTTTGTTTGCAACTAATCTTGATTTTTGATGCCTCGCCTCGGCCTCTTATCTGTTATAAATTGAGTCAAACATTTGATGAAGTTCGAATGAAATAACTTGATTTGAAAATTTTATTGGTGATTCAAATCAGTTATCAAATTTTACTTTTTAAGTTCGATTGATTTTGAAATATATACTTGATATGGGTCGATAAATATTTATGCAAGTTCAATGAGACTTGCTTCATTGTAAAACATAAGTGACAAGTTTTGACTCGCCTAGATAGTTACCACATCGAAGAAAACTTATATAGGATTTGATACAATTTGAATTGATCAAAATTTAACCTCAACTCAAGAATTATTAAATTGGGGTAAATTTGAAAAATCACTAGTTTTTTGTTTGTTGGCTAATAATCAAATCTCTACTGCTCCCTCCATCCCTAAAAGATTGTCACATTTTGATGTTTGTTAGTAAACATTACAAAATTTGATCATGAATTCTCATTAAATGATAAGAAATAATATAGTCTTGTGGGACCTTGTTAGATTCGTCTCAATATATATTTTTAACATATTAACTTCTTATCATTTTTCTACATGTAAAAAGAAAATATTTATGTTTTAAATCATGTTTTGTTGACCACCAAAAATAAAAATGTGACAATCTTTTAGGGACACACGGAGTCATTTAGTTGTTTCAAATGAGTAAAAAAAAAGGAATCTTCATCGTACTCCAATGGAAATGACACGTCAACATACAACTGATTCAATCATGGAGCAACTCTTGAGACGAGAGCATGATATAGTACTGTAACAAATATTTAATTCAGTCATTACATTATTCAAAATCAAAATCTCCAAAAAGAAAGACTTAAGCGTGGGGTATTGCTAAAATGAAATAATATAATTTATATACCCCACAATTTATTACAGTAGAAAATCTATTGGAATATTGAGTTGGGTAAAAAAATGCAACATATAGTTGAAAGATCGAAATTAAGAACATGTTACAAAATAATCTTTTTTTCGGTTTTCTTATTACTAATTTTACTTATACAACTATTTTTTCACACTTCAAACAATACTAATTGCTTTTAAAAATTGGTAATATGTTAGTTTCTTTATAAGTATTTTTTTGTAAATTAGCATTGAAATTAAATGAGTTTCGAGCCTTTTTTTATATAAGTACGTTTTGAATGTCAAATGTCTTACGAACTAAACTAAGAAAATATGGTTCCATCACAATATCACATCATTTTCAGTTGCCAAATCGCATGGATTAATATTCAACTTGACATGCGAAAAGTCAGTGAAATAATGTCCATTATAGTCTTAATGAGTAGGTTACGTTACTGATAAATGTCACTTATTAGTATAACAAATTATTGAAATATTTCATAATCATATATACAAAATCTGATTCAATAAATATTTATACTGATTAATGCTTTATGTCAATATATATACATGGCCGTAAAAGTTTCGTGTACACTTATTCAATAAATATTTAGACTACTGATTAATGCTTTATTATTTACGTTACTGATAAATGTCACTTATTAGTCTTAATGCATTATTATGGTGTTATGGAGTACAAGGATAAAATTCGGAATACATGAGGAAGAAGTGTAAATTTGATTAGGAGTTTAGGACCACATACATATAAAACATGTCACACACAATAGTAAGACTAAAATCAAAAATTTATGGCGCAATACTTAACTCAGTAATCTGTAAATTAGGAAGCAAAAAAAAAAGTAGTGTTTGTGTGGTGCCTCATATCCACATAAAAAACTAGGAGGGGTCTGGAACAACAGATCAAAATTTCAAAAAAATTAATTTGAATGTTTTAAAAGGGAAACTTTTATCGTTCATAAAATACTTGTTTAGTTGTTTTCTCTTTTTAAAATTATATATTTTTCTTGGTTTATTTAAGCATACTTGTAAGGGTCAGTTTTTAATGAAGTTATTAAGCGTTGAAGAGTTGTCCATGTTTTGAGTAGTGCATGAGTTAGAATTGAATAATGATATAAAGTAGTCCGGCCGCCCAACCCCACATGGCCACTAACACGATGATATATAATTGAAAGAAAGTATTGTTTTGAATGCAAAGTATTTTCCATGAAACTTTGGGGTCAAATCTCAAATGTACCAAATCCAATACTACTACCTATTGCCTCGTCTTCTAGTGGTCTACACGTTCCTTGTTTTGCTTCTTGAGTGGGTGGGGGGTTCTACCAAGGCCCATCACTTATGACAATCTGACAATTCAGACCGAATTATTACTTCACTTTTAAAGTTAATAACGGCATCGATCACCTATTCGCGCATATTATTATATAATTTTTTCAGTTCATTATTTATGTTTTAGAATGTCTTTATAAATTACTTGTACTCCAAAATGTTCCACATCACCTATCATATGTCGTTATAAATATGATATATGGTGCTTTCGAATATGGGGCGACTTATATCACATTTTAATTAGTAATTGATTGTGTTGCCCCAAATCATATTTAATGCCATGATATACCCTCACGTGTCCCTTACGCTTGTCATTTTTAATGACAGGTTGATAAAAGAGGTGATTGAATGAAACCTTTTGAGATATACGTGATCGATAAGGCATTTTGAAATATAATTGATAGACTAAAAATATTTTATAAATATAAGTAGTTAATTTCGACATTAGTCCCTTACTTGTATGGCTGTTGGTTATAATACGATAACTCCTTAAACGTATTGGTTCATCAATTTTAATGGATATCCTCGCCTTCACGAGCCACACATACATATCAAATTGTGATAAGTGGGCATATGTGATAAAAAAAGAAGAAGAAGCAATTCATTAACATAAAAACATATCTTCTCACAGTTAACGTAGCATTTTCCGATATATGAATAGAAATTATGACAAGTATAATAATATTTTTCAAGTATAAATTGAATTATTTATTAGAAAATTGAATTATCTTTTTTTTTATTTTTTATAAATTAACGATGAGGTGAGTATTGAACCCAGGACCTTCTGATCACTGGCAAGAGCTTTTTCCACTAGGCTATTCAATTAACGCAAAATTGAATTATCTTTTGAATTATTTTTTATTGGAGAGTGTCAAATGTAATAAGGGAATAAAAATGACAATTAATTGCATTTAAAAATCGAATGTTACCTTATATGCTTATAAATGATAAATTTTATTTCCAAATTTAATGTTAAAGGGCACATTTTAGAAAAACCCATAATATAACATAATAGGAGCTAATTAATTTTTAAATTATTTCCTATTGCGAACAATCTAACGGGAAAAAAGAACAAGTGATCTCATGAGCAATGGCGAATTTAGAAGTTTCAAAGTGTTTGTTCGAAATTGGCATAATTTTCAAAATGCCTGTTCAAAATACTTAAATATATTCAAAATATAAATTTAAATGCTAATTTTTATATTAATTCTCTTTAAATATATACATTTTCTTTTATAAAAATCCAATTAAATTTTTACAGAAAACAAAATGTTTATGAAGTATATTCATTATCCTAGTCGGCTAAACGAGTCGGCTAGCAGTTCAAAGAAGTAGGTGATAAGGAGAGAGCTTGGTAGTTCTTACTTTACTATTGATGACGAAAAAGACGGTAGTGTCTGTCCGAGTGAACGGACATGAACATAAAGAGGTCCGCCACTGCTCATGAGTCATATTCCATTAATAATGTGCTGAAATGAAAACAAGTTTAAAAAACATCCAAAAAATTTCAAGAACAAATAACAATCCTTGTTTAACCCAATAAAAAAATATCCGTATGTTCGAAATTAATACAAAAAATTGATGTCGAACTAGTCCAACCCGCTGCACCCACAAACAAAAGGGCTTTGACCCTTAACGAGATGGGCTAAACAAACCCCTTTGACCCTTCACAAATGATAAAACAGGCCTTAACATTTGCAGAAAAATCAAGAAAACAAAAGCAATCCTCTTTCAATTAACCCTAAAAATCCAGTCGAAAAAAGAGTAATTAATAAAAATGGGAAGGGAATTGGGAAATGGTGGGCAAGATCCAGAATATACTGTTGAGGAGCTGGTTGCTGTGAACCCCTACAACCCTGATATCCTAGCTGATCTTGAAAACTATGTCAATCAACAGGTATACAAACAAAATTGTTTAAGAATTCATATTTTTTGTTGCTTTGTAATTATTTTTTCATTGGGTATGTAGGTGGCATCTCAGACATACAATTTGGATGCAAATTTATGCCTACTTCGACTCTATCAGGTCAAGATTCAACCTTCTTTTTACTATTTTTATACTCACTTTATCCCAAAAAAATTGCCTATTTTTTGAATTTTGATGGTTGGCCTTTTAAACTTTGAATTAATACGTTCTATGTATGTGGTGTGGTATAATATCTGGTGAAATAATATATATATGTCAAATGCGAGTATCTGCACATCAACCACATCGACATGCCTCCGAGGCTGTTTCCATATTGACCCAAGAGTGGACTGAAAAAACTATTTACTACTTCACAAAAGATAAGGAGAGTACGAGCCATTTTTATATACGGAGTACTTTTTAATATCCAAGATGCTAGTGTGTGTGATGTACTTTGATATAAACATGGTAATTTTGGCTCAAGTCAAAGTTATGTGTGTAGGGTTAAGGCTACAAAGTTTGACCACTGAAAATCTAAATGGATGGTATTTTTAAACTGGAGGTAGTAATGAATTAAACCCTTGTCATGCTGATATCAATGTCTTTTCATAATTTGTAATAGTTTGGTCCGGAGAAGACGAGTTCACAAATTGTTGCCCGCATTTTGATTAAGGTTAGATGATACTTCCTAAGCTTTGGATATACTATTTTGATGTGATTTTATTGTTAAATAATTACTAATTTAGTTTTTGTGTTTTGATAAGGCGCTCATGGCAATGCCGGCTCCAGATTTCAGCCTTTGTCTCTTTCTGATACCTGAAAGAGTGGTATTGCTACTGCTAATACTTGATTTATTTACTGTACTTTTAGTTAACTTTTTCTTCATTTGCCAATATCTTAATGAAGTGTTAATTTGATTTGTATCTTCTTGATGGCATCCCATACTAGCAAATGGAGGATCAATTTAAGACTTTGATCATTCTGTCACACTATTTGGAGGTATGCCTTTGACTGAATACAACCTTTCATCATTGTGAGACGCATGTAGTGAAATAAGACGCATTATTACCTATTGGCAGACAGCAAGGTTCCGCCAGTTTTGGGATGAAGCAGCAAAAAGCCGCCACATTGTAGAAGCTGTACCAGGTAATTTGTTAAATGTAACACATTTGACTGAGAAATGTGATCTTTTGTGCTAGATGTTCGTGTGTTTGTGACTTTCGCTTCCTCGTCTATGGGAAGAGATGAATTCTTTATCCCACCCTTTTAGAACTTTTCATTATCACTTCAAAGAAAACAAATAAACAGAAATGAAATCATGATGGATCGGACTTAGAATCTCCAAGAAAGTAATCAGATAAGGAAAATGCGAAGAAAATTATGTCATTGGCTAACTAGTAATGATTCTGTTTGTCTTATTTCTTCATACTAATCAGCTTGGAGTTTGGCTAATAGATTCCATTGCTCTTCACAACTACATACTTTTATGTTGTAGTTTTCCTTCTTGAAATCTGAAAAATCTTAACCTCACATTTACAGTTAACTCTTTGTTCTTTTTTGTTTGGTGTTGGATTGATGCAGGGTTTGAACAAGCAATTCAAGCATATGCCGTTCATGTCCTTTCACTGTCTTATCAGAAAGTCCCAAGATCTATCCTTGCTGAGGTATAAAAAAAGTTCTTAAGAGGAATTTTGATTGTCTCGATTTTCTAATGCCAGCATGAGCGGGCAAGTGTAAAAAGAATGATCATGAAGTTCTTTCTTGCTAATTATTCAAGAGGGTCTTGTAGATTATAGATTTATAGGTTAATACGATTATAGATCTATAGGAGTAAAAAATCCCCCACCCCAACCAGTTTGAACACTCGTCATGCAAATGCATTAAATGTGATTGAACACTGATTTTGAAGCTAAATTTGATTATTAGACTTTTGACTATAATTAGCAGATCAATAATTTTTGTGTCTCCCTATTCGGTTGATGGGTTGACTCTTTTTATTGTGATTCTCTTAAAATCACGTCGCAAAGTGTGCTTTCTTTTAATTTCCTATATATTTTATTAACACAATGAATATCTTAGGCTATCAACATCGAAGGGGTGTCATTAGACAAGTTCATTGAGCACCACGTAAAAAACAGTGGCTGGGTTGTGAAGAATAACGGTGAAGGTCAGGTCATTATCCTTCCTGTCAATGAGTTCAACCATCCAGAGCTAAAGAAAAATGCTGCAGATAGCATTCCATTGGATCATATTACTCGCATCTTCCCCATCCTTAGCTGATTATCCTCGCTTGAGCTGTTAAGCAATAAGTGTAGTTTTGGTAATGAAGCTGAAACTGGAAAATAGTAAGCTGTAGTACAACTTTTGGTTTATCTGTTTTGGCTTATGTTGCAAGCGACTTCATTAGGAGCTTCACATGATTTTGAAACCCATCACTCTGAACAGTTGGTTAACTGATTATTATATCCTTACTGAATCCCTCTATTATCATTTTTTCAAATCATAACTAATGTCGTTGCCTTTTTAGTTCATAGAAGTATCTGAATGATTGCATCCCTTTTGTGATGAGGTCTCCATATTTAGATCAAAAGGCGGAGGAAACTGTCGTTCTCCATTCCTAACTCCTCAGAGTACTAATGAACTTATTAACTCCTCTTGTGAGACAGTTGGACGGGGCACCTAAGTACTTGTAAATGACACGAACAGGATCATGCATACGCATTAAGATATTATTATATCAAGTGGTTAAGTACATACTGTTCAAATAGTGAAATGTAATATGCATAGTGTATAGATAGTCTAGTAAAGATAGGAGATTTACATTGAAGGAAATTTTTCGGTAACTCTATAAACTAATCATTTTCTTAATTTAGGTAAATAAGGTATAGCGAACTGGAACATCTCTATCCTTGAGCCATAGTTCACCTTGCAAGAAACGACTTAGTGTGAATTCTAATGCCTGTTCTTTAGTAATCATTTTGAGACCTCCCCACTTGACTCTTCCTCCAGTTGCTGCCCCTGGACCCTTGTTATTATATTCACCATAAGAAAGAGTATCTGAAGCAAAGTGTCCATTTGCCAACCATCCTTCTGGACTAATAAAATCAGCGATTTCAGTTTCCATGACTATGGTTCTTGAATACTTTTTCGATGGCCTTCCTAAGAAACTCTTGACTGTCGCCTTTGTGGGTTCGAGTTGATCTGTTGCAAGGATGCGACAGTTTTGGATCACAAATCCTGTGTCCTCATTCTTGTCCAGTCTTCCCTGAGAGGTTACTGTGTTTTGTTGGTTTTCCACTGGCTTTTTGACGTAAATTAGACAGTTTTGGAAAACGGCTGATGCATCTCCAAAGATGATATCAACCGTCCCAGTGATGTAAGTGCTACGGTAGAACTGTCTATGAGTTTGTGCGTAGAGGGCGCCTTGGAATCCTTCCACGCGACAGTTGAGGAAGATCGAGCGATCAGATTGAACCCTGAGAGCGACGGCTTGAAGCTTGTCTGCTCCAGCAGTGTTCCTGAATCCAATTGATTGTGCCATAAATCCTTCTCCAATAGCAACTGCGAATCGAAAGGGTATATCAATATAATTAATCAAGATATGCGAAGTCGATACAGGGACTATTTTCTAATTGGGATTTTTGTATGTGAATGCCTTATCACATGGTACTACATTGAAGGACTAAGGTTTGCGTACCAAAAGTTGCAGTCTGGTATGTAGGCACTCCATCTTTGAAGTTTTTGCTTCCGGTGATGACACTCTTTTGTGATCCATCGCCAATGATTGTAATGTTTGCCATTTTCTTGGTGATAACCACATGCTCGTCGTAGATGCCTTCCTTAACATGTATGATATATCTGATCACAGCAGATTTACGAGTGAGTTGCAAAGACAAGAAGTAGGAAAATGTGAGATCCTAATAGGAAAGCGGAAAAGCAAACTTGCCTGCCTTCGTGTAGAAGGGGTATTGCAGCTAAAGCGTCATTAATGGTAGTGAATTTTCCACTACCATCTTTCGCAACAACAGCATCTGGTTCATGTGCTGGGCTATCTGCCTTGAGGACTCTTCGTTCTTCATTGCTGATCCATGAAGGTAACTGCTCTTTTTGTTTTGCCAAAAGCTTTCTCTTAGGTGCTCCTTCGAAGTCTTTCATGATAGAAGAAATTGCAGAAACTATTGAAAGAGAATTACTGGAAAGTTCTTTAGGTGTAACTAGAGCTTTCTCAACAGCGGCCTTCTCTTCTCCATCAGGAATTCCATCAATGCAAGTTTCCTGGTAAGACAAGACTGCACTCAAGTAATTGTTAAGATCAGGTCGTAGATCAGAGATGGCCTTGAAATCCCTTTTATCAACAATTGAAATCGAAGCGTGTAGTTCTTCTTGAGCATCTTTAAGAAGGGTCATACAACTCTCAAATGCAGCTTTCTTTTGTGGTGTTTCAAATTTGAGAGTCTTGAGATGATCAATGGCCTTTCCAACCTCTTTTTCAGCAAGAGCCATTGAAACTTTAAAAAGATCTTTAGGCTTAGGCGTGGCTTCGTTGTCTTCAACTGCCTTCATTAGGGAGCTCTCACATGTTTGTTGGTACTCAGCTGGAACACAGATTGTTTTAACAGCTTTTTGTGCCCTGGCAATGTCGTGCGATCCAAGGCTCTTGCTGTGTTGGTGTTTGGCGATGTAGACCACGGCACCAACCATGGCAACAAGCACAACCACTGCAGCAATTCCAATAGTGATTTTCTTCTTCAGTTTTTGTTTCCTCTCATTGTCTCTCCTCTGTTGAATGACATCGAAATCTTGGAAAGCCATTTGTTTCCAAGACTGATATTGTTAAAAATAAATATATATCTCTGCCTTGGATTATTGCCAAGGCAGATTGTTGAAGAAGGATGCAACTACCCTCAACTATATATCCTAATGTTTTGATATTTCTTTTTTTAATATCTTTATGGGAGCATTTTCACTTTTGTTTTCAAAGGTTGGTTATTAGTGTTAACGCCACGAATCACTAGCCATTAAAGGGAGTCTGGTCTGGAGAGATTGTAGGACTTGTTCTTCATACCATCACTGGTCTATATTTTTTCTTTTATTTCTCCTCAAATATTTCTTACAACATACATAACCTCGTATGCAAAACTGACTTACTAGTGTTATACTATGTCCTACTAACATTTTATAATGATGACGATGACCGGAGAATGGTAAGTTTGTATCTTGATAGTTGGTACCTTGGTATGATTATACGAACATGACATGGATAATCTTAGCCTTCGTACTCAAGTCGGTTATTGGAGTACCCTAATCGACTCAATAAGATAACGAGTCGTCGGGTAATTTAGCTAGCATAAGCTTAGTACTTACTTGACTCCATAAATCATAAGTTAAGTGTAATTATCCGGCTCGACCCCTTTATTACCCAGCTCTTTAAGGCAAAATGGGGAGGAAAACTTATTTTTTTACAAAAGTGAATGCATTGGTATTATGGTACATATGGAACATTAATAAATTACGTAAACCTGAATTATTTGAAATATTGATAATAACGTTTACAAATTAATGGTCGTGGACATCACTAATCTTTCCCCAATATCATCAGTTGATCACTTATTAGCTTTTAAAGGGTCCCAGTTGATCACTCTAACTTTTAAAATTTGTCTTATCAGACATATCGGCCATAGTTGCATTGGGTTTGTTTTAATGGGATTTTTACACAAAATTAATAATTGAAACTACTAAATTGTCATTGGTTAATGACTATTAGTCCACAATTAACATTATAATTGAACAACATGCTGAAAGGGAACGATTTAAAAAGTTAAGTGATCAACCGGGACCTTTCAAAAGTTAGGTGATCAACTGGTTACATACCCCAAAGTTAGGTGATCATCTCAGCCGTTTGCCGACAAATTAATATATATTAATTCGTCCAGAAAATATAAAATTAATATAATTGGATCCGTTTTTCAAAATATTTTTCTATAACTTATATACAAAGTAATTGATCATTAAAATTGTATTTTAAAAATCGTGAAATCAATCAAAGTGAAAAGGAATGAGTATTAAATTAAGAAGGCAAAGTTTGAAAATGGTGGAGAGTGGTAGAATTGAAAAATATGGAACAAATTTAGTGAGAAAAGAAAATGGATTGAGAAGGTATGTGTAATTTAAGCCAATATTTTTAAAAGTAAGCTTTAGAATAACAAAGAATTCGATAAATGAGAAAATGAATAGAAAAATAAAATGTAGAATAGAATAAATAAGGAAGAGAGGAGGGAACCTAGGACAAGAAGGATAAGTATTTTTTGCCAATTAAACTAGGGTAGGTTTTTGTTTATCTAATGCCAACATATTGAATAAGTTTTTTTTTTTCAAAAAATTCTATGCACCACCATTCCATGCATTAGACGTCTCTGAGTCTGGACTCGATAATATTTCTGCCTGGCCGAATAATCAGAGAATGAGCTCGACTCCGTAACGGGCTCTAGCTTGACTCCCTAACAGCCCTATTTGGGAAGATAGGGGGACCAAACCGTAATTTCACTCATAAAAAACCATTATGTAGGAGGGATATAGCAACACACAACTCAGCATTACCTCACCTACGCCCACCAATATATATACCACGACCACCACTTCTACTCCCCCAAGCTCTCTCTTGTCCGAAAATAAAGTCGCATAACTCAAAGTAAACCTTCAATTGAAGCCGTTGACCGGCGACGACCAACCCAGAATTTTCAGTCTCCGGTGGAACAATTAATTAGTCTTGAATTATTCTATAGTTTCAGGAATATGAAGATTTTCGTGAAGACTCTTAAAGGCTCTCACTTTGAGATCGAAGTTCAACCTCAAGACACTGTAATTATATTATAATTATTCATATATGTTTAATTTGTTTATTAGTTGTTGTTTGTTATTCACTAATTTGGTTACTTATTTGTTATGTGGGATATCAGTGTTGATTAGGATGTGATTATTTTTAAAGTTTGTTAATTTTGACTAATTGAAAATTAAACTAGACAATCTTTATCTACTAATTGCTATGTGAAATATTCGTGTTAATTAGGTTGTGAATTTTGTTAATTTTGATAATTATAATGAAACTAGACGATCTTTATGGCTAATTTTGTTACTAATTGGCAATTGCTGTATGTAATATAGTTGAACTAGCTAGTATCTTTATTACGGACATGATTGTCAATTTGGTGTGAATTTTGTTAGTTTTGACAATTTAAAATCTAATTACACAGACTTTTTAATAGTTTGTTTAATAATTGTTAATTTGGAATATGATTCAACTTGCCATACAACATTTGTTTAAAATTTTATTTACTAATTATTAGCTCCGATGTTGTTGATCTTTGTGATGCTAATTTAGGTTGCCAGTGTGAAGAAGAACATAGAGACTGTTCAGGGTGCAAATGTCTACCCTGCGGCGCAGCAGATGATAATTCATCAGGGTAAAGTTTTGAAGGATGAGACTACGCTCGAGGAAAGCAAAGTTTCAGAGGGCAGTTTCGTTGTCATTATGTTATCTAAGGTACCAATGTGCACTAGGGTAATGTTATGGAAGCTCCATGAAGCCTTGCTTGTTATCCTCTTTGTTTTAGTGTGGTGGCTTGTAATGAGAGGAAATGTTTCATATATTCCCAAAAGATTTCGTTTTTAAGTCATTCTGTCCATCTTATTTAGTGGGAGTAGGTTTGGTTTAGAGTTACTGAGTAGGGCGTGATGTAGGATCGATGTGAAGACGTGAGTAGGGCGTGATGTAGGATCGATGTGAAGACGCCAATGACAGGTCAATCAATGATGAAAAAAAAGCAAATCTTGGTGGAGACTTGAGAAATTTGTAAACGAAGAATTTATGAAACTACCATCAACTTAGTATTGCAACTATAGACTAAAAGTCTCCTGTTGTAACTGTAGACATAATATTCCTTACGAGTCTACTTTACATGGTGAAACATAACTGGAAAAAGGTTATACATGATCAGTGATCTGTGTTCTTTTCCTTTTACTTGATCATACATGTTTGAATTTGATCTGTGATAACTGAGAAGTACATGTTTGTGTCTGTATGTATGAATAGTGGCCCAACTTGATTGGTAGGGAAATCTTAGCCTTTAAGTGCCCTAATGATGATGTTCTGTAGTTACCATTTATGTGTAGATTCTTTTAATTTTGTCTGTGTATCCTTATAGCTGTAACTGATTATGTTGCTAAGCACTTATCTTCATACATGTGTTTGTTTTCTTGATTGTGTAATCTGGCTATTCATATTGCTCACTTTGTTCTTTCGGTAATATGAAAATGTGTCAGAGTAAGCCCTCATCCAGCGCAGTATCAACTAAATCCACAGCACCAGCAGCAACTTCGAGTGCAGTGAGTGCTATATTTCTCTTCGACATTCATAATGCCCATATCTGTTTGCATCAGTTTCTCATTTTAATAAACATATAAGCTGTCTCTTGAATCTGCTGTATGATGAGTGTATCTTATCATTGTTTTTGCTTCACGAAGATGCATGAAGGCAGATTTTACTTCTGGCTTTTACTCATAATGAATGCGGACATTTGTTCTAATAATTAATGAAGGTGAAACTCATAATGAATGATGGCATGTTGTAATGTATTTATTAGGAGTATTACAGATTCGTGGTATGAGCGTCTTTGTCTTTGAAAACTCTCTATGTTCTAACAAACATCACTAAATGCTTTCTTGGATATTTTTATGTTTGCTTGCGTAAGTAAAGGCTGAAGTCCAAGCTTTACGTGCAATAACATATTTATAAGCTCTTAAAAGATCTAATGCCAATGCTTCTATCATAATTTCCTTCTGCACAAATTTTCTTAAAACTTCCAATGGTAGATCGTTGAAAATTGAGAACTTCATGAAGAGCATTTCAACCGGCTTCAGCTAGAACCTCTTGGCCATTTTATTTTATTCTAAAGCTAGTTAATCTTCTGGCTAAACTGATACAGTTTTCAGTATATGACATTTTGTACAAACAGAATTAGTTATACATTTAACTATAACGATTAAAATGATTCCTTGTGTGCAGGTCCAGCCTCCAACTGCTACAGCTGCATCAACTCAGCCTGTAGCTGCATCTGTTCCTTCTACAATTCCGTGAGTTAGATTGCATTACTTTTTTAATGAACCATGATTGTGTTTGAGTTGCATTGATGCTGGAAAATATGTAGTTGTAGTCCTTTCATTTGATTTTTTTCTTCTTACAGTTCGATCCCTGCTCCTGAGGCATCCCCTGTCTCTGTCCCTGCTCCTGTTCCTGCTCCTGCTGTTGCGTGAGTATTTCTTAGGTCCAACTTACCTGAACTGCCAGTGATATTTTATCCTCAGTTGAGAATTTCATTTATTCCCTATAACAGAAATGAGGGAGGTGTTTATGACCAAGCAGCATCTAACCTTGTTGCTGGGAGTACTTTAGAGACTACCGTTCAGCAAATCATTGATATGGGTGGAGGTAGTTGGGATAGGGACACAGTCGTGCGTGCTCTACGTGCTGCATTTAATAACCCTGAAAGAGCCGTTGAATATCTATACTCTGTAAGTATGCAATAAGAACCTTTCTGTCCCCCTGTAGGAATGATGCTTTCGTTGTCATGTTTTAATCAATATGTAGCTGAGAAACACAAACGTTTTCCACTCTCACACACTGCAAGAAAAGGAGTATCTTTATGACTTGCCAAGAAACTCGTGTTTCTGATATATGTTTGCCTTTAAATTTAGTATCTCACTTTAGTGTATAATCCCTTTTGAGAATTTATTTAACTTCAGTTAGAAATATTATAAAGAATCATCTCTCCCAGCAAGCAAAACACTCTTAGGTGTCGTAATCCCATGTTTGAACTCTTGGCCTATTAAATTTCATGAAGAGATCTTCTTGTCAAACAAATGTGTGCAGTAGTATATTTTGGGGTCAGTTTGATCATCTTGTTGGATGAGATGGTTCATTCATCTCATTGACTAGATGAATTAATAGAAACATTATGTCGACCAGTATAAATTTTCTTTAACTTTGCACTTAGGATGCTTTTCATTTATGTTTTCTGTGGGAATCATCTATGTATCAGGGTATTCCTGAGCAACCAGAAATCCCTCCTGTTGCTCAAGCTCCTGCAGTTGGACTGACACAGGCTCCTGGTGGCGGGGTGGGTGGAAGTCCTCCATCCCCAGTTCCTTCACAGGCAGCCGTTCCAGCTACCGGCCCTAATGCTAATCCATTGGATCTTTTCCCTCAGGTATAGTAGATTCGCTATGGGTACCAACTTCCATGTTTAAACATATATTTGGGGGATATAGTAATAACAAACATGCGAAACTATTGTCTTTTGTGTTTATAGGGACTTCCTAATGTTGGCTCAAATGCAAGTGCTGGAAACCTTGATTTCCTTCGCAACAGTCAACAGGTAGGATAAGATACAGATTCCCAGACTTTTGGTTTTTATTTATTTACAAGAAGTCATGAACATTTATTTTATGGTTTCCCTTCTTTTCCAGTTCCAAGCCTTGAGAGCGATGGTGCAGGCCAATCCTCAAATCTTGCAGGTGATGAATTTAATTTCTTAATTAAGTTTTATTAGTAATGCGTAGCATGTTTCATGGAAGTACCTAACTAGGTATCACTTGCTTTTTGTTCTGTATTTGTGCAGCCTATGTTGCAGGAGCTTGGTAAGCAAAATCCTCAATTGGTGCGGTTGATTCAAGAGCATCAGGCAGACTTCTTGCGCTTGATCAATGAACCTGTTGAAGGAGGGGAAGGGTGAGAAATATTTTAAAGAAATCTGCTTCTATCTCGTTCTAGCTAGAAGTTGAAATCTGATGTTCTGTGGTGTATATAGATAATCCTATTAATAGATTGCATATGTGGTTCAACAGAAATATACTTGAGCAACTAGCAGGAGCAATGCCTCAGGCTGTGACGGTAACACCCGAGGAGCGGGAGGCAATTGAACGAGTAAGTTAATTTTTTTTAGATTCTAATAAGCACAATGATGGCCTTCCATTAGAGTTAAAATGCCAAAATTATTTAAAATGAGACCCCTGCAGCAGCTGAGTAGGCATTTTACATGTGACTTTAGTACTAGAGAAGTCCTTCCAGTCTTTCTTGAACTGTTGGACTTGGATACCCACACAAAATTTATATATTGTTGCAAGAAATCCCATCCATATAATAACCAATCAATTGTTGAGTTACTCATCTATTTAAAATTGCATAAACTAGGCGACTGTTATAAACTTACGGATGGTGGTTTACTGTGGCCTTTGCAGCTTGAAGCTATGGGTTTTGAACGTAACTTGGTGTTGGAGGTGTTTTTTGCATGCAATAAGGATGAGGAACTGGCTGCTAACTATCTATTGGACCATATGCACGAATTTGATGAATGACGGTTGCAATTGTGTGCTGTTGAATGTTTTAGTTACACAATTAGTTAAATTACCCTCAAAACCTTTTCAACTGACTTTGCCTCAAGTGAATGTAGTCTGGAATTTGGATTCTATCTATATTGATTCTTCTTTGTTACTCAACTTCTGGTAGACATTTGTCATCAGAGTATGTGTCCTTGCTTTTGTCAAGCTCCTAACGAGTAATTTATTTGGTTTCCATGAGGCTTTAAACAGCGGGATTATATGTGACTTACATGTGGCCTTATGATTGGTTCGTGTTAATAATTCATGGGGATTTATGTTAAAACCAATTGGTTATGGATGAATTACGTGGCCAATGTGAACTTGTAATGACCAAATGTGCAGACATAGTTAAGCCATCGATCAATAGTGGATGAACTATGCAAACTTGCAAAAGCAAAAGTGGTGTCGTGTACTGCAACGGATCAAATTTCAAATTGATGCAGGCTATTCATGTTATAAGCTTGTCATAAAAGCCAAACCAAAATCTTTCAATTTTAGCATGTGAGTGCGATGCAAACCGTTTTTAACATACTATTGTGCATTTCGTTAATCAAGTTGTTTTTAACATTTTATCTAACCCATGAAATATGCGTTCAAAAGAAAAATGGATATACCTTCGCAAAAGACAACCATGGGAAATCATAAACTGGACTGAATGACCTTTTACTTGAAAGTAGAAAGAAGCTTATTCAAGAAAAGCCCTAATAAGAAATCCCATAAACCCAAGTACCCAACCCTCACTCACACACTTCCAAAATCTCCAAACCATCTTACTCTCTGATTCAAACTAATTTCTCTTTTTTTGCATCTATGTAAGTTTATATAGCAATTCATATTATATTGTTTAATTCCAATACCGCAGTATTAGAATTTAAATCAATTCTTTGTTAATATTATTATTAGTTGCAGAAAAAATCAAGATGTCAATTCGTGTACTAAATCCAAATGCGGAAGTTTTGAACAACTCAGCAGCACTGCATATGAATATTAATGCAGCAAAGGGATTACAAGATGTTCTCAAAACCAATCTTGGTCCTACTGGCACCATTAAGATGTTAGGCCCCGTTATTTATTCATTTATTTTTTAATTGGAGTTTATTATCATTTGTTATTGGGTTTTTTATATACCCTTTTTTTTAAAATGGTTGTGAAGTTTTGGAGTATGATTGTTGACGTTCTGGATTTTGAAATCAAATATTTTGATGTGTTATGTATGGTTATGGTGTTTGGTAAAAATATATCAAAAGGTAATGTTTTTAATCTAACTTAGTACTACCTTGATAGTTTTGATTGTTGGCTTTTTGGAGTTTGAACTCAAATATTTTGATGCATTGTGTTGGTGTTATGGTGAAAATATGTCGAAAGAGGGTATTTATAATCTCAATGAAAGTTATCTGTGTCCCTTAAAGTTTGTTAATTTTGTAATTGGAAATCAAAATTGACAAATCATTCTTGAAGTATAGGGAGTATAATTTATGGGTAAGCTGTCCTCGTGTTGTATTCATTTACTCTTTATAATTATTTTATAGGCTCGTTGGTGGAGCTGGTGATATTAAGCTCACGAAAGATGGAAATACGTTGTTGAAAGAAATGGTTTGTCTTTCACTCTATAAAGTTATTGAACTCCTTACCTCTAGTAACCCATGTTGCTCATAGTCTTTGACAATTTCAGCAAATCCAAAACCCAACAGCAATTATGATTGCTAGGACTGCTGTTGCTCAAGATGACACAAGTGGAGATGGAACTACTACAACCGTGCTCTTCATTGGAGAGTTAATGAAGCAGTCCGAGCGTTATATTGATGAAGGTTTTTTATGCTTATTTGTCCCATTTGATTAATATTCTTGACGGTCAATGTCATTATATAAAGATGTTGGATTTATGCACTTATAGTACCCTGTATTTAGGGTATTAATTGACTTCACAAGATGGGATTTTAAGCTAATTTTGTTGTCATTACTGGGGTTTATCCAATGAATCTGGATTCCCATATGTTTACTTGTTATCTGCTTACAATTTTTGACGATAGTACTAGCATGTAGCTCTGTCGTGGAGATGTGACCAAGCTACATTAGTGGTCTGGAAAGTCAATTTCTACTCATGTTGTTTTCTCACAGTTCTAGGTCTCTTAAATAAAGAGAATTATGGAGATATTCAGTTCTTGACATTCTTAATTCTGTCTTTCTATTCTGACTTCACTGCAGTTAACATTTTTTATGTTTAAAATGAATTGCGACTTCAGCAACTCAAAATAGTTTATATGCTGTGCCTCTTCTTCAGGAATGCATCCACGTGTTTTGGTCGATGGTTTTGAAATCTCCAAAAGAGCAGTCCTCCAATTTCTGGAAAAATTTAAGACTCCTGTAATTATAGGCAATGAGCCTGACAAAGAGATACTGAAGATGGTAGCACGTACGACTTTAAGAACAAAGGTTATATCCAACTTAGTATGCTTATTAGTATGTTTCTTCTCTAGTTCTTTATTGAGTGTGTCTAACCCAGTTTTCTGCTCTCATGACAGTTGTACGAGTCATTAGCAGATCAATTGACTGATATTGTAGCAAATGCTGTGAGTGTTCTTGGTTTTCTGTTTTTGCTCATGTTATATTAGACTATTCGTTTGATAATATATCTTTTCATGATTGTGGTGAGCGTGATCCATTTTTCAACGACATGGCAATCTTTTTTATTGTAGGTACTATGCATCCGCAAACCAGAGGAACCTATTGACCTCTTCATGGTTGAGATAATGCATATGAGACATAAGTTTGATGTAGATACTCGATTGGTACGTCATTTTTACTCCGATAATTGCTCTGCAAGTGTATCTGATATAACCATTATTATCATGGGAGTACACTATATTGGCATCATATCTGTTTCTGGCTAACAAGTGTTCATTCTTATTCTAGATTGAAGGTCTTGTCCTTGACCATGGCTCTAGGCATCCAGACATGAAGAGGCGAGCAGAAAATTGTCATATTTTGACTTGTAATGTGTCTCTAGAGTATGAGAAGAGGTATTCGAAATATTATCTGATAGAAGAATCACCATTGTAGATAGTGTTTGCACTTCACTCTTAGGTCAGTTCGGAAATAGCCACCCCTGTTACCACGGGGTAAGGCTTCGCACTACATTACGCCCCCCCCCCCCCCCCTACCCGGTTAAGCAGAAGCCTTTTCAGAGGCATTTTAGTGTTGATGCTGATCTTGAAGAATAACTGTGGTTAATAATGATTGTTTGAATCAGACACTGACACTTCTTTTGTCAGTGAAATAAATGCAGGGTTCTTCTACTCCAGCGCAGAACAGAGAGAGGCAATGGTTGTAGCTGAGAGACGCTCTGTTGATGAGAGAGTTCAAAAAATTATAGATTTAAAGAACAAGGTAGAGTTAGTGTTAACACTAATGCATGGGGATCTCTGTTTATATGTTTGTGGTCCTCTGTATGAGATAACACATTGATGGCACACAACTACTTTCTGCAGGTGTGCGCCGGCAATGATAACAACTTCGTCATTATCAATCAGAAAGGAATAGATCCTCCCTCATTGGACCTTCTTGCTCGGGCTGGAGTAAGTTTTCTTAGTTAATCTCTTGTCTAAAATAACGCCTATAATAAATATAGATTGCTGGAAGTGTAATTTATTTATGGGTTGTTTCGGATCTTTGTCCTAAATCCTAAAGACACTGAAAGGTGAATGGCACCTCAATTTACAATTACAATTTTTTTCAGATGTTTTAGAAGTTTATCTAAGCAGCCTTACTATATAATTTGTACAGATAATTGCACTTCGAAGAGCTAAAAGAAGGAATATGGAGCGACTAGTTTTAGCTTGTGGTGGGGAGGCTGTTAATTCCGTCGATGATTTGACTGAAGATAGCCTTGGTTGGGCAGGTTTGGTTTATGAGCATGTTCTTGGGGAAGATAAGTATACCTTCGTAGAAAATGTGAAACATCCTCATTCATGTACAATTCTTATTAAAGGTATTTTATGCTAATTGTTTAGTGTATCAAACATCATAATGACTTAATTGTTTAGTGTATCAAACCTAGCCTGATCTGTATTTGGTTCAGGACCAAATGACCATACAATTGCTCAGATCAAAGATGCAGTACGTGATGGCCTAAGAGCAGTTAAAAACACGATAGAGGATGAATCTGTTGTACTTGTAAGTTATCATCATTTGTGTGCTGTTTCTTAAAGGTTCATGTTTTCCAGCAATAAAAAATTATAACAAATTAGGGAAAGGTGCATCATTAATGGAGTATGAGACTGTTTAAAGAAGGCTTTGTCTTGCTGCTGTCTGCTTGCCATGTTTAGGATGACTTGAGCCTCCTGCTAACATGTGGTGTTCGATGGTTAATTTACAGGGTGCTGGTGCCTTTGAAGTTGCAGCAAGGCAGTACTTAGTTAATGACATCAAGAAAACTGTCCAAGGGGTATGGCCTTACATATCCATTCTTATGCTCGTCCTTGTTAATATAATTCTCTTTGTGTATATACTTGAAGGGACATAATTAATGTTCTGTGATGATACCGATACTTACAAGTTGCCAACCATGACCAGAGAGCCCAACTTGGCGTTCAAGCGTTTGCTGACGCCCTTCTTATTGTGCCAAAGACACTTGCTGAAAATTCAGGCCTTGACACTCAAGATGTGATCATTTCTCTCACAGTATGTGTCATTTCTATAGCCAGTTACTTATATAAGGGTCTTTGCTTCATATTTATTTTCTCATGGTTTATGTCTCGTCATTGGATTCAGGGAGAGCATGACAAGGGAAATGTAGTTGGACTGAACCAGCACACGGGAGAACCCATTGATCCTCAAATGGAGGGGATCTTCGACAACTATTCAGTCAAACGTCAGATCATAAACTCAGGGTATGTTGAGAGCGATTTATCATTTTCATGGCCTCATGGTGTTTTGATCTTTGTCTACCTTCCACTACTATACTTCTTCGAACCTAGAAGTGGAGCTTTTTAAGTGGACAAGTGCTTTATATGTATTATAATATTTTTCCAATGAAATACACCAGAATGACTAAATAGGGTAAATATTATCTATTGTGCAGTCCCGTGATTGCGTCTCAGCTACTACTCGTGGATGAAGTCATTCGTGCTGGTCGTAATATGCGGAAACCAACCTAACTTGATCCAGTCCTATTTATTCTTGGAGAATTCTCCATTTTTGTATTTTCGTCGAATTTGCAGCTTGTTAGGTCACCTGGGGTTTGGTCTCCAGTCTTTACTGCTGAAATGCATCATCGTTCTTGTAAACTGTAGGGCTTTACATCTGCTACTGTGAATCAGCTGCATTTCTTATATGCTGAGATGATATTCTAGTTAATGATTGCAAACTTACAGTCGTAGATGATTTTACCATTATGCTTAAGAAACTGGTTAGGAGTAATTATCTGTGACTTAAATTTCATTGTTAGGTGAATGTTCTCTATGAACTTATTCATTGAAGTTTCAACGATTTAGTATTCATGTGAGCCTATCTGCTAGATGGCTCGACTCAGTTTGTTCGTTAGAATTGTGCTAACTGTGCGCAATACGCCTTCTAACAAGTAACAACCCACTCGACTCGAATTGTTCATAAACCAATCTAATTGGGACAAACATTATTGATTATCGGTTCACTTAAATCTCTTGTGGGGTACTTACAGTCAACCACTGCATAATGCATTGCACTACTGAATGAACCAATCCACCGTCAAATTAAGCGTGACTGTGTGAGTTCATCCAAAGAAAATCATCATCGTGTCTTTTTTATGCATTTTTCCTTTTAAGAGATGTATTTTAAATATCGACGATTACAGTTATGTGTGTTAAAAGACATAATTAGGTATATGCTTATTAAAAAGGAATATATAACATTAATTTAGAAAGGAATATATAACATTAATTATAGTTATTATCTCCAAATTCTTATTTCTTATTCTGACGTATCTGTTACATGCACTACATTTAATAAGAAATTGTATTTATCCTAACTACTAAAAAGGAAGAACAATATTTGGAATGCACATATATAGTTTTAAAATGACAATAAATACTTGATACTCCGTAATATTTTATAATTAAAAATTATATACTCCTCCAAAGTCCAAAGTAAGAAATAAAATCTTCTTAAAATAGAAAAAGATAATATTCTATTATCTAACAAGGCCTATATATGATTGATTTGTTTGGAGTAAGTTATTACCTCACAAATAAATCATTCAAAAATGACTACTTGTGCGAATTTGAAAGTATTTTATCTAATGTGTTTAGTTTACTGCGTTATGTTTGTTTCAGCAAATGCAAAATGGTTCCAGCGACCTCACATTACTGTTACCATCAAGAATACTCTTGATAATAATAATGAGTTCACGATTCATTGCAAGTCAAAAGATGATGACCTTGGATTTCATATCGTCAAGGTTAATGAGCAATTCAGTTTCGGTTTTCGACCCGCCTTCCCGATCACCTTTAGGCTAACCGATTTTCGATGCGACTTCGCTTGGGACGGGAGGACCAAATCTTTCAGTGTATATTATGACGATAATGTGAACCTTCGCAGTTATTGCAACAAAAATGGCAACCATTGTGAATGGGAAGTACGCAACGATGGTTTTTATATCATTATTTCCGGTACTCCTGACAAAATGGAAGATTGGTAGATATGCATATGCATTTCTAGTTTTGTATCTCTTTAATTCGTTTACTTCAAAAGCATTCATATATATTATTAGCAACGTTGATGATCAATTATATTATCAACTAATAATAATATAACAAAAAAAAATGTTGATAAAGTTGAAGTTGTTTCAATTACCATTATTTTACATTAATGTAATATTTATGTTTTGAAAATCCTTTGAATAATTTCATTGTCGCTAACTATAATTTTTATATTTTGTATGATGAAATAAATACTCAATCTTAAAATCATGAATCCGTACGTACATGTGATATTCCACGCACGCTCATACAATATAATATATAAAGAGCAAAATAATTCATCATAATACAAAATATATATAATCATGGTGTTTAAAGTTAGATGTAATTGCCGAAACGGTCCATACAGTAAGTGGGTGACCATTGCACTTTGGTCTCCGTAACAGGCAATGATGCGCAAATGGTCCCTGTTGTAAGTGTGTATTATGTGTGCAAATTGTCCTTAAATTAATATCTCCATCAAAAGTTAACTATTACAATTATTTTTGTGACATTTTAAAATTCTAATAATAAAATTTGAGATATATATTTATTTTTAGGTTTTCTCAAAATGATCGCAAATAGTCCCCGTAAGTGTGTATTGTATGCGCAAATGGCCCTCGTAAGTGTGTATTGTGTGCGCAAATTAATGGTCCAAAACTTACTTAAATTTTCCATCTCCATTAACATTCAAGGGGGCTGTTAATTTATAGGGACCATTTGAGCACACAACTCACACTTACAGGGACCATTTGCACATCAATATCACTTTGAGGACTAAAATATAACAATCACCCATTTAGTGAGATCATAGGATAAATACTTCTTTAAAGTTAGGAACTTAGGATAATACATGAATATGCCATAGACATATATGTGTGTGATAAATATAATTAATGGTGATTCAAAATATACGCATATTATCACGAGAACCTTGATAGTAACTGAAAAATACTTATATCATGGTTGGACAAAATAAACCTCATTGGGCGCTTTTCATATTTGCCAATGTAAGGTGCATGTGTACGAGAGGGAACAGGAAAAGGAGTTCTGATGCTGGGTTTTCGGTGCACTTATTGCAGCTCTAGATCTTTTCTTGTATTAAGCATGTTAGTTGAAGCGGAATGTCAGTTTTACTCGATAATTAACGAGTAGAACACGAGTTCAAGGTTGCTCGTTTAAAATATCCGGCTCGCTCGATATTTGACTGACCCATTAATAAGTTGTCAACTAAATTAGTGTGCTAAAAATAATTATTGTATTTATAATTAAGTTTTGTAAATTTCATTATTAATATTTCAAATAATGAATGTTTATGTAATTTATTATTAAGATTTCAAGTATATTATTGATGTATTCCTTCTTTTGTTAAAAATAAGCTCATCTTTTTTCATGCATGATGTCTTAAGGGCCCGGGTAATAAATTAGTTGAATCGAAATAGAATACTAAAGTTATGATTGCTAAATTATCCGACTCGTTATCATATAGAGTCGAGTTGGGTACTCCAACATCCGACTCGACACCACATGTATGACAATTAAAGTTATATGTGTTAAAAGACATGATTTAGGTATATGTTTAAGCCTTTGATTTTTACACTAAAAATTTAATAACCATACTAAATTTTATTATTTTTTGAAGATTTTTATAGAGTAAATGTAAGGGTAAAATTGAAAAATGAAATGTAGCAATCAATATTTGGAGTGTAAAAATCAAAACTCTATGTTTATTAGGTGGAATGAACCGTGTGTGGAAGTAACTAGTAGATAACTCATCTACTCGCTATTTTAGAAAGGAATGTACCCAGTAGCGGACCTGTTTAGGTTCGCCGCTTTCACTCGAACAGGCATTTTTTTTTTTGAAAAAAAAAATTATATATGTATAAAGGAAAAACTAATGTAAAAATTAGCATTTAAAATTATATTTGAATAAATTTAAGTGTTTTGAACAGATACTTTGAAAATTATGAGAATTTCGAACAAGCACTTTTATACACCTATATCTGCTACTGAATGTACCACATTAATTAAAAAGGAATATATAATACTCCCTCCTTTTGTTTTTAGGGTTAATGGCAGGGATGATCACCTATGTTTGTCATATGTTACCGGTCGATCACCTATGATTTAAAATGTTTCAGTCGATCACCTATGATTTAAAGAGTATTTCAGTTGGTCACTCCGTTAAAATTTCCGTTTAACTCCGTTAAATATTGGTCATGTGAGTTGCATGTGACATTTGTGGGGGTATTTTAAGAAATTCACACTAACTTTAGGGTGTGAAATTACGAATATGCCCCCCGAATTTTATGTGAAATTTATGTATTTCAAACAATCTATCGTGTGAAATTACGAAAATGCCCCCGAAATTTATGTGAACTTCCAAAAATGCCCCCAAAAACGTCACATGCAACTCACATGACAAATATTTAACGGAAGTTAACGGATTGGGTGATCGACTGGAACATTTTAAATTATAGGTGATCGACTGGAACATTTTAAATCATGACTGGTAACATATGGCAAACATAAGTGATCATCCCTGCCATTAACCCTTCTTTTTATTTGATTGTTTGGAGCTTTTTTCTTGTTTCAAAATATTTGATCGTTTACAATTTCATTGCAACATTTTACAATTCCAATGCACCATTTTACAATTCCAATACACCTTTTTACAATTCCAATGCACCTTTTTACAATCCCAATGTAATTTTTCACAATCTCTTAATAAATTACTTTTTCCCCAAACAATCAAATAAAAAGAAACGAAGGGAGTAGTAATTAAAATTTTGTATGAATTTAAATTTATGAAGATAAAGAATAAAAATTAATTAATTAATAAAAATTGAAACGATAAGATGAAAATATCAATTAAAAAGAACGAGAGGAAGTGCCAATACAAATACTGAACATCAATTCAAAATTAATTTTTCTTTTTTCATTTACCCCGAATTTCTTATTTATTATTCCCACGTGTCTGTTACATACATGCACTACATGTAAATGTAATAAGAAATTGTATTGATAGAAACAACCTTTTTTTTAGAACAAGTTTTTGGACTACACATCGATAGCTTTTTTTTTTTTTTTTTTATAATTAGCGATGAATTGTGACTACAATAATATTACAAACATGAATACAGAAATTGCTAACTAATAGAAAGTTAGAGTATAATATGAGACAAATATGTCTCCAACAAGGTTCGAACCCATGACCTCTTACATCAAAGGTTAGGCCGGATGCCACTAGGCTATTGAGCCATCGGCAAACATGTGTCTTAATAAGAAATTGTGATAATGAACGATAACTTAGTGGTTTATATTGAAAAAGATATATTCAATTATCTCAAATGAAGCTATCATACAAAGGTTTCAAAGAATGACAAAACGTCGTGGTCAATTGTAATTTAAATTTTTTAATATTAGTATTGTACATTTTTATATTGGCTTTTAGATTTTTTTTTTAATGATTCTATATTTTAACAATCGTGCTACCTCTTACATTATTTTCTGCGTCCGTCCCTGCCAATACCCGACTCAACATCCTAGGCATGACAATTAAAGTTGTGTGTGTTAAAACACATAATTAAGGTATATGCTTATTAGAGGAAATGCAATTAGGGTGTGTTAGAGTAACCACTCGAATAACTCATCTACTCGCTATTTTAGAAAGAATATATCACATTAATTAAAAAGGAATATATAATATTAATTAAATTTTATATAATATTTTAATTTATGAAGACAATGAATAAAAATTAATTGATTATTAAAAACTAAAACGAAAAGATGAAAATATCAATTAGAAAGAACAGGAGGAAGTACTAATGCAGATGCTCAAAATCAATTCCAATTTAATTTTTTTCATTTATCCCCGTCAATTTCTTATTTTTTATTCCCTACATTAATTGATCCAGCCAAACAACCTTTTTTTTAGAACAAGTTTTTGGACTACATACATTCTACACATAGATAGTTTTAAAATGGCAATAATTACTTGATACCGTTTTAGAAATTAATATTAATCTATTTATAAATCCTGATTACACATGTAATATTTCATAATTAAAAATTAACGGCTCCTCCAAAGTCCAAAGTAAGAAATATATAAAATATAATCTTCTTAAAATAGAAAAAGATAAGAGTCCTCCAAGGCTTATATATGATTGATTTGTTTGGAGAGTATGCGTTATTATTACCTCACAAATAAATCATCCAAAAATGGCTACTTGTGCGAATATGAGAGTATGGTACCTAATGTGTTTAGTTTACTCCGTTATGTTTGTTTCAGCAAATGCAAAGTGGTTTCAGCGACCTCACATTGGTGTTACCGTCAAGAATGCTCTTGATCATAATGAGCTCTCTGTTCATTGCAAGTCAGAAGATAATGACCTTGAATTACAAATGCTCCAGGTTAATGAGGAGTTCGGTTTCGGGTTTCGTCCGAGCGTGATCTCAATTAGGCCAACCAAGTTTCAATGCCAGTTCGTTTGGATCGAGAAAATCAAATATTTGTATGTATATAATGACAATAATGGGGACATTCGTGGTCATTGCAACGAAAACGACCACCATTGTGAATGGGAAGTACACAACGATGGTTTCTATATGATTGTATCTGGAACTCCTAACAAAATGGAAGATTGGTAGATTATCAATATATTTTCACAATGAAAAAGAATGTTGATAAAGTTGTACTAATTTCAATTATCATTATTTTTCATTAATGTAATACTTATATATTTTGAAAAACCCTTAAACAATTTTATTATCGTTAATTATAATTTTTAGATTTTGAAAGATGAATTAATTGCCCTATCTTAAAATCATGGATCCGTCCTTACATACATGTGTGCAAGATTCAATGTTATATAATACTCCCTACGTTTTTCTTACTCGTCGTTTTAGACTTTGGCACAAGAATTAAGGATTTCATATCATTTACTTGTACCCTCATTTATTGTAGGAATAAACATTAACATCTCAAGTTCCAAGACAAAAATATAATACATGTTCATTTAATTAATGACAAGGTCAAAATAGGAAAACTAAATCAAAAAATGTCTTGAAAATATAAAACCGACAAGTAAATAAAAACAATTTCTTTTTTACTAAAACGACAACTAAAAAAATGGAGAAAATATAATTATCGTGTATGGTAGATTCCCAAATCCCAACCCACATAAGTATATTTACATACCCACGGTCCACTATAACACATCAGAGAACGATCGAGAATTTTTTAGATGGAATTATTGGAGATATTATATTAGCTTGGATTTTTCTCGGCAAAATAGCATTTTGAGAAAATAAAATAATTATATTACACTTAAATATTTGATACCCTTTTCTTTTTTTTTTCTTTTTTCCAAAAGATATGATAATATGTCTAAATAAATCACATGTATAAATACTATTTATATAGATAAGGTTGGTAGTTATTTTCCAAAAAGTTTGAAAAGAAGATCTTTTATCTAATGATAATCTGCTCGAATTCCCTTATGAAGCTTTCGTTATTTGATTAATTAGTCATACGTTTCATATGTGTCTAGTGATTAACTAACACGGCATCATGAAATAATAATAAATGTCTAAAGTAAAAGACAGGAAGTATATAAAATCAAATCTTGATAAAACAGGAAAAAGATCAAAGATCTCCAAGGCCTATATATGAGTGATTTGGTTAAACTTATCCTTGCAAATCATTTAAAAATGGGTACTAAAGTATGGTACGTAATTTGTTTAGTTTATTGCATTATATTTGTTTCAGTAAATGCAAAGTGGTTTTAGCGGCCGCGCGTGACTGTTACTGTGAAGAATGCTCGTGAAAAAAAGGATAACGAAAGCCTCGTGGTTGAATGCAAGTCAGTAGAAGATCAGCTTCAAAATCAATACCTCAAGGTTAATGAGGAATTTAGTTTTTGGCTTTCGACCCAATATTATATTTTGCAACACATCCTTTTATTGTTTGTTCTATTTGACCAAAGAAGAGTACAAGATTGTTGGTGAGAAAGGTGTCTATGTGTATGATGAGGACATTCACCGCCGTTATTGCAGACCTAACGACAACCGTTGTTTTTGATAAGTACATAATGATGGTTTTTATGTGCTGGTATCTGGAACACGTATCAAAATGAATGATTGGTAGATGCATTTGAATCGTGAATAAAATAAGTATGTTATACGAGCACTAGAGCTTATCGTCACGCTCACTAGATTCAAAAAGTTCAAAATAAATGCAAAATCATTTAACTTCACACACTACTCAAGGTTAACGAGGAAATTTAATTTGTTTTCCGATTTCGACTCAATATTTTTTAAACAACCTCTTTCAATTGTTGGTCGGTTCGAGTTGGGCAAGCCAAAGCGTCTCGTCTTGAAGTTTTTAGTGTATTTAATGAGCACATTCACGGTTACTACAAAATTAATGGCAATCGTTGTCTTTGGGTAGCACATAGCGATAATTTTTATATGGTAGTGTTAGGACTTGGGGTACCAAATTTTATTTTGGTATTGCAATGCCCAATAGTCAGTTAGTAATTTCACCTGTATAAATCATAGACTGTTGAGTGACGGTTACTGCAAAATAACCATGATACCATTATATTATGGTTACCTTCCTATAATTGTATGTTATTTGGTTGTGGTTCTTATAAAATAACAATAGTACTACTATATTATGGTTATCTTACTATAATTGGTTATTTTATAAATATATTAAGTTTATACTAACGAGAGAATATATGTGAACAAACAAGTAAGTGCCTTTGTATTGTTACTCTACAATAACCGTAATAGACCATTAACATGGTTATAAACATATATAATCCGCATCGAATTTGGGTTAACAACAATATCGATATCATCAACCTCAACTAGTATAATTGTATACAAATCTAGATTAGCATCATCATCATCAAGTTCATCGAATTCATCGACATCATAATGTTTGGTGAGAATAATGTTTACAGAGAGAGGCAACGATTTTGAGAGAATAATGTTTGGAGTAAAAAGGTGTGAGAGTAAATAAAGGTTATTGATTGATTTGTTGCATGATTTTAGACTACAATTAATAATAACTTAGTATGGCAAACTGGCACTTGGTTAAGGTTAACCTTTAGATTAACAAGATGGAAAAAATTATCTAATTGATGGTCATGATTGTTTTGGTATCCAATGTCAATAAATTAATTTGGCATCCTAATTTCAAACTCTAAAATTGGTAGATACTTTTGTAGAGAAAATTGGAAGAATCCCCCCTCGCTCCCCCATTTCTTTTAACTTTTACCCCCTTTCCTATTTCTTTTTTATTCTAGTACACTTTCCCTTCTAAATTGTGTATTTTGGATGTAATTGCTGAATTGGTCCCAGTAAGTGGGTGACCGTTGTAGTTTGGTCCCCGTAGGTGGGACCGATGCGCAAATGGTTCCTGAAAGTGTATAGCGGGTGCGCATTTGGTCCCCAAAGTAATGTTTTTGTGGTTTTTACGTAAATAAATGCTAAAATTGGGCCAAAAATATAATTTTAAAGAGTTTGGCTTGGCGACACACTTAAAACTTCATTTCCCGTTTCATTAAAACTCCGATTTGACGATTCAAAATGCATTGGAAAGCTATTTTCATCATCTTTAAGAATATGAGTTTAAACCCCAGTTTTATCAACATTAAGATTTTCAAAAGTCCTCAATGACTAGTGTATGGTTGATTTTATTTTAACTTCTTCAAGTCCTCAATGACTAGTGTATGGTTAATTTTATTTCTTCATCATCACAAAAGAAAGAGTCGACATTCACGTATCATGAAAGGACAAAGAAGAAACAAATACAAGTTTACCGATATTTAAATGCGTTAAAAATATTAGGCTATGGATGAAAAACATATACAAAGGTAAAATTTAGCCTTCAATCATAGCTTAAAGTCTCTTGAATAATCTTTGTTGAAGCTTGTATATGAGATATATTTTTCAAATCATTCTTGACAAAAAGACGATAAGTGATTCAACGTTTTTATGTATGTTTTGTCAAAAGAAATGTTTTAAAATCTTAATGTTGATAAAACTGGGGTTTGAGCTCATATTCTTAAAGATGATAAAAATAGCTTTCCAACGTATTTTGAATCGTCAAAATCGGAGTTTTAATGAAACGGGAAATGAAGTTTTAAGCGTGTCGCCAAGCCAAACTCTTAAAAATTACATTTTTGGCCCAATTTTAACATTTATTTACGTAAACCACAAAAACGTTACTTTAGGGACCAAATGCGCACCCGCTATACACTTTTAGGTACCATTTGCGCATCGATCCCACTTACAGGGACCAAACTACAACGGTCACCCACTTACTATGACCATTTCAGCCATTACCTCTGTATTTTGCTCTTAATAAATAATGTTGCTAAGAATATGCCTGTTTATTTTTTTAAAAATTTCCTTTTTAATTATCTTTTTAACTTTTTCTTAATTATTTTTATAAATAATTATTGTATCTATAATGAAAGTTATTGTAATTGTATAATGTTTCAAGTATATCAATGTAATTTTTCTTTTGTTAAAAATAAGCTCTTCTTTTTTCATGATGCCTTAAGGAATTGGGTAATAAACGAGTCGAGCCGGATAATTACACTTTCCAAGTCGTTAGCTTATCGAGCCGAGTATGAGTACTAAAGTTTATGCTCGCTTAATTATCCGTACCATATCGAGTCGAGTTGAGTACTCCAATACCCATGGACGGATCAACATTAGAGCAAGAGGTAGCAAGTGCTACCTCTTGATTTTGGCCCGTAAAATTACTATTTTACCCTTTATTTAATATTATGATTTACCTTTTATGTGAGAATTACTGTTATATCCTTCTTAAATTACTAGCAAATTAAAATTATATAGACTATAGGTGGATATATTAGTACAATAAAGTTTATTCGGAAGATATAAATTAGTTTATTTCATTATTTGCCGATCAAATTCCTTGTTAATTTGGAAGACATACATGATACATCAATAAAATAGATCGATAAGAAAATATAAAGTTTATTTATTTATATTATTTATCACTAGATTAACTACTGTGTTCATTGAATTTATTAGCCTACTAATAACTTGATTTTATTTGTCAAATAAAGTGGCACGAATGTTAAATAAATAATGCACGGATTATGGAAGTGTATGTTATCAAATTATGGGCAACAGTGATGGAATTAGAAAAAATGTTCAATTTTACTTGTTAAGCATTGAATTTTGTATAGTGTAGTTAGTTATATTGATGCAATATTTTATTTACTTTTACCTTATTCATCCAATATTACAAAAAGTCGTATTCGCAACCGAATGTGTGATAATGAACGATAACTTAGTGGTTTATAATGAAAAAGATATATTCAATTATCTCAAATGAAGCTATCATACAAAGGTTTCAAAGAATGACAAAACGTCGTGGTCAATTGTAATTTAAATTTTTTAATATTAGTATTGTACATTTTTATATTGGCTTTTAGATTTTTTTTAATGATTCTATATTTTAGCAATCGTGCTACCTCTTACATTATTTTCTGTGTCCGTCACTGCGGCAATACCCGACTCAACATCCTAGGCATGACAATTAAAGTTGTGTGTGTTAAAACACATAATTAAGGTATATGCTTATTAGAAGAAATGCAATTAGGGTGTGTTAGAGTAACCACTCGAATAACTCATCTACTCGCTATTTTAGAAAGAATATATCACATTAATTAAAAAGGAATATATAATATTAATTAAATTTTATATAATATTTTAATTTATGAAGATAATGAATAAAAATTAATTGATTATTAAAAACTTAAACGAAAAGATGAAAATATCAATTAGAAAGAACAGGAGGAAGTACTAATGCAGATGCTCAAAATCAATTCCAATTTAATTTTTTTCATTTATCCCCGTCAATTTCTTATTTTTTATTCCCTACATTAATTGATCCAGCCAAACAACCTTTTTTTTAGAACAAGTTTTTGGACTACATACATTCTACACATAGATAGTTTTAAAATGGCAATAATTACTTGATACCGTTTTAGAAATTAATATTAATCTATTTATAAATCCTGATTACACATGTAATATTTCATAATTAAAAATTAACGGCTCCTCCAAAGTCCAAAGTAAGAAATATATAAAATATAATCTTCTTAAAATAGAAAAAGATAGAGTCCTCCAAGACCTATATATGATTGATTTGTTTGGAGTAAGTTATTACCTCACAAATAAATCATTCAAAAATGACTACTTGTGCGAATTTGAAAGTATGGTACCTTATGTGTTTAGTTTACTGCGTTATGTTTGTTTCAGCAAATGCAAAATGGTTCCAGCGACCTCACATTAGTGTTACCGTCAAGAATGTTCTTGATAATAATAACGAGTTCACGATTCATTGCAAGTCAGAAGATGATGACCTTGGATTTCATATGCTCCAGGTTAATGAGGATTTCGGTTTCGGTTTTCGTCCGAGCCTGATCTCGTTTAAGCCAACCAAGTTCCAATGCGACTTCGTTTGGGACGGGAGACTCAAATCTTTGAGTGTATATGATGACATTAATGAGGACATTCGTGGTTATTGCAAGAGCAATGGCAATCATTGTGAGTGGGAAGCACATAACGATGGTTTTTATATGATTGTATCTGGAACTCCTAACAAACTGGAAGATTGGTAGATGCATGCATGCATTTCTAATTTTGTATCTATTAATATAATCGTTGTTAATCGAAATATTATCACAACGGAAAAGAATGTCGATAAAGTTGAAGTAATTTCAATTGTCATTATTTTTCATGAATGTAATATTTATATATTTCGAAAAGTTGTTAAACAATATAATTTTTATATTTAAAATATGAAATAGTAATTATCCTAGCTTAAAATTCTAGATCCGTCCTTATTGCATGCATGTGTGCGAGATTCAATGCTCTATAATATAATTACCCTATCGTAGCTAGGCTTCCTAATCCCAACCCAGATAAGTTTATTCCCATTCCCCCAATACACTGTAACACATTAGAGAACAATGGAGAGAATTTGTTTTAGATTGACTTTATTAATTTGGAATACTTTTTTATTTTCTTAACAAAGTAACATTGTGAGGAGGTAAATGATTAAATTGCCTTTAGATATTTGATACCTTTTTTTTTCTTACTTTCTAGTCAAAATTGTCGATTATCATAGTTTTTTTAGGGAAAAAAAAAAAATCAATTTTTGTAGTGTTCTTGGCAAAAATGTTAGATTTTGATAATAGATTTGGCAAAAAAGTTTGATTTTCGTAATTGTTTTAATATAGACTCCTTCCATATATTGCACATTGTAGAGTTGTACTTATAGGAGTTTCGAATTGAATCTGTTTAAAGAAGATCTTTTATCTAATGATAATTTGCTCGAACTCCTTTAACGCCAATCTTGCATTATTTAGTTAGTCATACATTCCGGTTCACTTCACATCATGCCTATGAAATGAAAAACGTCTAATAAAGTAAGAAATACAAAGTATATTAAATTAAATCTCGATAAAATAGAAAAAGAAAAACCAATTAAAGATCCTAGCAAAGGCCTTTATATTAGTGATTTGTTTGGAGTTATTCTTGCAAATCATTTAAAAATAGATATATATTTAGGGGCGGACCCATAATTATAATTGAGGGTATTCATTTTATCATTTAAAATATCAAAAATAAACATAGATATTTATTAAGAAGGTGTAAATAAATGGAGTAACAAAAAAAATATGGTTATGCCAAGGTTTAAACCCAAGACCTCTCATAAATTTACTAAGAACTTAACCATTTAAGCTATTTTATTTTTATGTAGGGTATTCATGTGAATACCCTACCTTCAATGTAGGTCCGCCCCTCACTCAATGTGAAAGTATGGTACGTAATTTATTTAGTTTATTACATTATATATGTTTATTAAAGCAAATGCAAAGTGGTTTCAAAAAGCGCGCGTGACTTTTATCGTGAAGACTGAAGAGTGCTCGCGAAAAAAATGATATCCAGAACCTTGTGGTTGAATGTAAGTCCGTAGAAAATCAACTTCAAAATCAATATCTCAAGGTTAACGAGGAATTTAGTTTTGGATTTTGACCCAATATTATATTTCGTAACACATCTTTTTATTGTTTGTTCTATTTGAACGAAGAAGGGTACAAGATTGTTGATAAGAAAGGTGTCTATGTATATGATCAAGACATTATTCATCACCGTTATTATTGCTGCAGACTTAACGGCAACCATTATCTTTTGGAAGTACGTAACGATGATTTTTATGTGCTGGTATCGGAAACCCGTATCAAAATGGATTATTGGTAGATACATTTGTATCGTTAATAAAATAAGTATGTTATACAAACACTACAGCTTACCGTTACGCTCACTAGATTCAAAAGATCAAAATAAATGCAAAATGTTTATTCAACTACACACTCTAGGTTAACGAGGAAATTTGTTTACGATTTCGACTCAATATTTTTCAAAATACCAATTGCGATGGTCGGTTCGAGTTGGCCAAGCCGAAGCATCTCGTCTTAAAGTTTTGAGTGTATTTAATGAGCACATTCACGGTTACGGCAAAATTAATGGCCATTGTTGTCTTTGGGAAGCACATAGCGATAGTTTTTATATGGTAGTGTTAGGAAGTCGTATAGTTTGACTTGGGCCGGGGTATCAAATTTTATTTTGGCATTATAATGCTAAATGATCATTTAGTAATTTCACCTGTATAAATCGTAGTCTGTTATGAAATGAAGGTGTGTTAGAGTAACCAGTCGATCAAATAACTCATCTACTTGCTATTTTAAAAAGGAATATATCACACTAATTAAAACGGAATATATAATATTAATTAAAATTTATATAATATTTTAATTTATGAAGATAATGAATAAAAATTAATTGATTATTAAAAATTAAAACGAAAAGATGAAAATATCAATTAGAAAGAACGGGAGGAAGTACTAATACGAATGCTCAAAATCAATTCCAATTTAATCTTTTTCATTTATCCCCGTCAATTTTCTTATTTTTTATTCCCACGTGTGTTTTACGTGCACTACATTTATAAGAAATTGTATTGATCCAAACAACCTTTTTGTTAGAACAAGTTTTTGGACTACATACATGCTACACATAGATAGTTTTAAAATGACAATAATTACTTGATACCGTTTTAGAAATTAATATTAATCTATTTATAAATCCTAATTACACATGTAATATTTCATAATTAAAAATTATCGGCTCCTCCAAAGTCAAAAATAAGAAATATATAAAATATAATCTTCTTAAAATAGAAAAAGATAGAGTCCTCCTAGGCCTATATATGATTGATTTGTTTGGAGTACGTTATTACCTCACAAATAAATCATCAAAAAATGGCTACTTGTGCGAATTTGAAAGTATGGTATCTAATGTGTTTAGTTTACTGCGTTATGTTTGTTTCAGCAAATGCAAAATGGTTCCAGCGACCTCACATTAGTGTTACCGTCAAGAATGTTGTTGATAATAATAATGAGTTCTCGATTCATTGCAAGTCAGAAGATGATGACCTTGGATTTCATATGCTCCAGGTTAATGAGGATTTCGGTTTCGGTTTTCGTCCGAGCCTGATCTCGTTGAAGCCAACCAAGTTCCAGTGCGACTTCGTTTGGGACGGGAGACTCAAATCTTTGAGTGTATATGATGACATTAATGAGGACATTCGCGGTTATTGCAAGAGCAATGGCAATCATTGTGAATGGGAAGCACATAACGATGGTTTTTATATGATTGTATCTGGAACTCCTAACAAACTGGAAGATTGGTAGATGCTTTCATGCATGCATTTCTAGTTTTGTATCTACTTCGTTTATTTCAAAAGCATTCACATATTAGAATATCGTTGATGATCGATATTACCATATATTATCACAACGGAGAAGAATATTGATAAAATTGAAATAATTTTAATTGTCATTACTTTTCATGAATGTAATATTTATATGTTATGAAAAACCATTAAACAATTTAATTTATTATCGTTAATTATAACTTTTATCTTTTAAAATATGAAATGAAAATTACCCTGTCTTAAAATCATGGATCCATTCTTATTGCATGCATGTGGGCGAGATTCAATGCTCTATGATATAATTATCTTATCGTAGATTCTCATATCCCGACCCACATAAGTATATTTCCATTATTCCCACAATCCACTATAACACATTAGAAAATAATGGAGAATTTTTTAAGATTGATATTATTGAAGACACTTTATTAATTTAGAATTTTTTTTCAGCAAAATAGTACTTTGATGAGGTAAAGGACTAAATTGTCGTTAGATAGTACTTTTTTTCCCTTTTTTCCCTTTTTTCCCTTTTTTCTTTACTTTCTAGTCAAAATTGTTCGATGTTGGTAGTTATTTTGCTAACAAAATTATGTTCTCATAGTTTTTGGCAAAAAAATTCAGCTTTGATAATTGTTTTGACAAAAAAATTCAATTTTCATAATTATTTTACCAAGTTTTATAATTGGAAAATATATGCTCCTATATATGTTACTCCTTGGAGAGTTGTACATATAGGAGTTTCAAATTGAATCTATTTAGAAAGAAGATTTTTTATTTAATGGTAATCTGCTCAAACTCCTTTACCGCCAATCTTTTATTATTTGGTTAGTTATACATTTCACATATGTTCAGCGATTCACTTGGCATCATGAAATGATAAACGTCTAATAAAGTACGAAATACAAAGTATATAAAATCAAATCTCGGTAAAATAGAAAAAATCAATGATCCCAGCAAAGGCCTTTAATATATTATTACTCCCTCCGTTTTGATATGTTTGATTGTTTGGGGAAAAATTACTTTATTAACAAATGGTACAAAATTACTAATATATACTCAAATAAAGGTTGTTGTGCACCGATACCACTTACGAGGACCAAAGTTTAACAATAAGCTACTTACTGGGATCGTTTTATCAATTACCGCCGAACTGAATGATATGAATTTGTATGACTCGACTTGAAAGTTCAAAATAGTGCAAAGTATCATATAGACATATAGTATAAGTTCAAAGTATCATATAGTTGCAATTTGAAAAAAGTTCAAAATAGTGCGAAAAAGTTTATTTATTACAATCATTTTCGAGGTGAAGACTCTCCTAGTCCTAGATAAATATTACTTCTTCGGTCCCTAAAAAATGGACGTTCTTTAACTCTTTTTTTATTGTTAAATTTTAAAAAGTTTGACCACAAATTTTTATTACTCAATAAAAAAATCATAATTATATTAAATCTCGTTAGCTTTGTCTCAATATATTTTTAAAATATTAAATTTTTATAATTTTTATTCATATAAAATTAAATATATTTAATGCTAAATCGTATGTCATAGTAAATGACTTTATTATTTGAGGATAGAGATAGTACACTCCATTATATAACGCGAATTGATGGAGTGGTATTAAATTAGTGATACAAGTTAATTTAATAAAATTTGGACATCACATTGTTCTACTCTATTCAATAAATATATGTAGGAGCTAGCTCGATTCAAAGAAGGTAGATCTTGAAACCGATCCATATCACGAATATAATTTGTCCATTTGTGAGTTGTGACAAAATATAATATATATATATATATATATATATATAAGTGGTCAACTATTTTCTGAGACATTATGTATTTGATAGGACACGTCATTAGCACAATAAGATGACATATTTCGTGGCACAATCACATGAAAAGTATAGTGCTTAGTATATATAATAAAGTTCGACTCAAATGAAATTCCCCAACTGTATAGCGGGATAATGAGTAAGTAATAAATATTCAAATAACTCAAACTCGCTATTTTAAGGATATACCATCATATTATTAAAAACCATATATATGAAATTTAAACTTATTAAGATAAGGAATAAATATTAATTGATTATTATAGATTGACATAAAATGATGAAGGCATCAATTCGAAAGAGTTAGGAGGAGATATTAATATAAATACTCAAAATCATCAATTCAAATTTCATTTCTTCGTTTATCACTAATTTGTTATACATAAATCTGATGTGTCTATTACCTGTACTACATTCAATAAGCAATTATATTTTTCAAACAAGCTAAAAAGTTAGAACAAGTTTTTGGAACACACATTGATAGTTCTACAACGAAAAATAAATAATTTATACCCTTTTGGAAAGTGATATTAACTAATAATACAAATGAACAATAAAATATAAAAAATCTTTTAAATCTTTACAAATATATCTAGTATTTCATAATTGAACTTTTTTGGCCCCTTCAAAATGCAAAATAAGAAATATATAGAATCAAATCTTCTTAAAATAGAATAAAATAAAGTACTCCAAGACCTATATGGCTATATAAGATCGATTTGTTTGAGGGTATCCTTGTAAATTATTAAAGCAAACTTCCATAAAAAAAAATGGCTACTCCTGATGTGAAAGTATGTTACGTAATTTGTTTACTTTATTGCATTAGTTTTCTTCAAGCAAATGCCAGCTTATTCAAACAACCAGCCTATAGTGTGAGCGTGAAGAATGCTATTGATAATCCTAACGAGCCCTTAACGGTTCACTGCAAATCAAAAGATGATGATATTGGAGTTAAAGAATTGAAGCTTAATGAGGAAGTCAGTTGGGGATTTCGACAGAATTTCTTTCATACAACTAATTTCTATTGTTACTTCTTTTTGGGCACCGAACCGAATGTTCGACAGAAATCTTTCAGTGTGTTTGATTCCACCATTGCCGGTTATTGCCAAACTAGTGACAACCAATGTCTGTGGGAAGTACATGATGATGGTTTTTATATATCAGTAGCCGAAGTTCCTATGAAAATTTATGATTGGTAGACGCATTTGTATCACTACTCACTCTTTCGTTGATTCGACAATGTATTGTATTTGTTTGAGGTTCACTCCTTGTCCGCTTCACGAGGAGCCTTTGTAGTTGTGAATCCTCTATTACAAAAAAGAATGAAATGTATTTTATTAATATAGTCACTTTAAAACGCGTTCAATAATTTTGAAATATTATCAATCATAAATCATGAAGTTGATGATCCTAGATTTAACAATTTAAAGTCTAGTTTATCAATAGGCTTTTTAGCCGATTGATTTATCGTTTATCTTATATGTGATTCATGTACTATCAGTTATTTTTTGAGATGCCCTTGAAGTATTTGTCTTTTCAAAGATGCACCTCAAAACGTTTTTTTGCCAGTTTTAAATAATAAAATTAATATTATTCCCCTTACACTACTCTAAGTATATGAACATATTTTAAAATATTTTACATAATTATATCAAACCATGAGCTCGTTATTTTTCAACACATCCCACCATCAACCCTAACCCCCTTAATTTTCTTCACCACTCATCTTCCTCCTCTATCATTTTACTAATTTACTTTTAATAGGGGATAGGGTAGGAAAATATATTAATGGGGGAATGATTCATTAAGAGTAAATTAGTAAGATTGTGGGGAAGGGGTATTCTTCCAATTTTCTCGGGATAGGTGTATGTTAAAAAGGAGACTGAGGTTTATTTAATACGTAAAATATAAGGGTCATTTTATTTTTTCGAGTCAATCTTTGAAAACTTTAACCATGAATTATTTTAGCAGATAAAAAACTATATAATCATATGATATTTTGTTAGATTTGATTCAATATATATTTTGAAATATCAAATTTTTAAATAAATATTATACAGGCAACATTTTAAAAATTTACGTTTGAAATCATATATCGGTGATCATAAAAGTCTAATAACACAATATATTTAGCATAGATCGATTAACTCTCACTTGATAGTTCAAAATAAATGCAAAACGTCAATGTTGGTTGAAAAATTTTCGAGTAAAACTCTACTAGGCAAATATTTTAAATATATGCATCCTTAACATTAATAAACAATGAATTGTTGTCATTACTTAGATTGTTTTCACTGAATATCCTTTGTTTCCTCGGTTTGTGAGCATGTGATAGTGGTATGGAACAAGAGTTTGAGACATCATACTAATAGGAGCAATAATGATAATTTACTAACCCAAGGATGAATATATTTAAAATATGGAATGTGTTTATTTATAATTGATTTTCAAATTAATTTTAATTATAAAAAATGTCACTAATACTAATAATATAATAAAATAATTAACTTAAAGGTGCATACTCAAACTTTGCTCTTTCAAAATCAATATCACCAATTCACCAGCCTTAAAATAAATTCGACCTCGATGAAATTTCCGCGCAAATGTATAGCGGCAAGACCAAAAGACATCTTCATATAGATTGGCGCTTGCTTTCAAAAACTTTAAAATATTCAAAATTCCCTCCAACTTTTCACCACTCAAAATCCCCCCTCCCCCATTTATCTTCAGATGCTATTTCATTTTCCCAAAACACTTGGTCAAATCCAAATACAGAAGTTGAGCAACCAAAAAATGGCAATTGTATCCTCCAAACGAACCCAGATACAAAATAGTCCTTCAAAAAACAAAGTCAAAATCAATTCTCCATTGAAGATCACCTCACCAAAGAAACGCGACAGTTGTCCCGGTATTCGAGTCAAGGGTGCACGCATCTATGATTCCAAAGACGGAAAAACTTGCCATCAGGTCTATTATTTATAGTCGTCTTCTTTCAATTTTGAGCTTGAGTGTTTTTGTGTATGTTGAATAATATTTTTTGAAAAATTTATCAAGTGGTCTGAAAAACATAACAATTAACCTAGTGGAAGGTATCGATTTAGTAACGATCCGTATGTAAAGATAAAATTTAAAATTTAACCTAGTTGAGGGCAACCAAGGTGAATCTTAGGGCCTGACAATCGTTCGTTTGCTCGATGTTCTGGTTTTGTTCGTTGGCATCTTATTGAGGTGATTGGATGTGGAGTGTAGTATTATTATTAACATGATTGTTTCAAATAAAATAAAAGTCCTATGTGTCAATTAAAACTCTAAATCTTATTGAGGTGAATGGATGTGGAGTATATTATTAGATACTCGATTCCAACAATTGTTGTGAGTGTGACTTAATATTGTGAAGTTTGTTAGTTTTAATGATTGAAAAACAAAGTAGACGATAATTTCAGTAATGCTTGATGATAACTTTTAGTAGAAGTCTTGAGCTTTATATTTATTCGTAGCTGTTTCATTGGATTTGTTTCAGATGAATTAATTTATAGGTTGCTTCAAATTTGTAGAGTGAACTCTCAAATAAGATATTGTAATATAGGTAGCTAAATGTATTTTGATTAAGTTAAAAGGTTGATTAAATTCTAGGTTAAAATTGGATACTCAAAGGAGTAATTTAAAAGGTTGATTAAATTCTAGGTTAAAAGTTTCTCAAGTTCAATTTTTTTTTTATGGGTTGTGTTTTTCATTGATTTATAGTGTGAATATGTTTAGATTCTATGTATTTTGAGTGTTCGATTAAAAAATGTTGGTACAGTGCCGTCAAAAGACGAGGGACTTCAATGCAGCATGCATGAATCAGAGGGAAGGCAAGCCATGTACTGTTAGGTTTTGCCAGAAATGTCTGTTGAACAGGTTTGGAAAATTCTGTATTTTTAGAACCTTACTTTTATTTATCCAAGGGGCCAAGATTTTAATTGTAATCGTGTTTCCTGTTTCTTATTATGTTAACTCATCTCAACATGTTCTAGTGCCCCTTAAGAGGTTCCCAGCTAGCATTGCAGGGGTGGGGGTCGAATAGTATTCGATATTAATGTTGTGACAACTTTGAGGTTGATCGGGAGGGTAGTCGGTTAGTAAGTGGGCTTGTTGATTATGATCTGTATTTATATTTATTAGTTTGGTCTTTGTGATTCAGGTACGGAGAGCAGGCGGAAGTTGTTGTCCAGTTGGGGGATTGGAATTGTCCCAAGTGCAGGGGAATATGTAACTGCAGTTTTTGCATGTGAGCTTTTAGATTATGTGTTTTATTGTTTCTCTGATTTGAGCAAGCATGAATCTTTAGCTAATAAAGATTTGATTTTTAGGAAGAAAAAAGGTCATCAGCCCACTGGACAGCTTGTTTTTACAGCCAAGGCAAATGGGTTTTCTTCTGTATCGCAGATGCTGCAAGGGATCATTGTTAAATGTTTGGACTCCCAAAAGGATGAGCAGAACATTGGAATTTTACCCAGTGAACCTGTTGCAAATGATAAGGTGCATGTTGCTTCTTATTATTGAATGAACATGCTCAATATATACTTATGAAAGTTGAATTGCATTGCTGGATCATCATCGTCCTTGTGGCATAATTGTCATTGTTTGTATTGTTTGAACAGTAAATTTCATCCAATATGGTCAGAAAATGTGGTTGATTGAAAATTTGATCTAACCTTGCAGGCTAAGCCTTCGTCACCTATTGGTGCTCAGGAAAAGTTCACTCAAGATGTGGTGGAAGTGGTGAACGAGAGAAGAGGTCAAAGTCCAGTTGGTGTTGTCCAGGCTAGAGTGACTAGGCAATCTGCGAAAAAGGCTAGAGTTCTAAAGGAGGTCTCTAATGTCAATGTGACTACAGTAGTGATTGAGAAAGACGAAGTGGCAGTGAAACCACAGTGTAATGCGGACCTTAATAACTGCAAGGTTGGTAAAAAACAACACAATATAAAGAGACAAGCATGTGCACCGATGCATTGCAACGATATAGAAATGAAAACTAGTCCTCAGCCTGAAGATAGGAAATATAAAAAACCGAAGCAAGATGGCTCCCACACGGAGGAGTATCCTAGTAATGTAATACAAGCTGTGCCTAAAAAGCCTGATACTGTGGACATAGAGTTAAATAAAGAAGTCAAAGCAAATATTATGATAGATAATGCCGATGAAACAAATTTTACCAAGTATCTTCAGGGAAACTGTTCTATGGCCTTCGGAGCTACAACAGAGAACAGTTTGAAACCACACATTCTCTTGCCCCGAGGAACTGAGTTGATGAATATCTCTGGGATTGAAATACCATCTGAAGATGTTGGCAACGTGTTGCAGTTCCTAGAGTTTTTTGCTGTGTTTGGGAAGGTAAGTAGGTTTTGTTTAATTACTATCGACAAATTTTATCATTTCTATATGATAGAATAGATTGTTAGAAGAAATACATCATACATGCATTCACGATATGTATATACATTTTGTATTGGTCTAGTGCCTAACTTATCACAAATTAATCCTGTCTTACAAAATTCGATTGTTCATGAACAAGTTTTTCTATCTGTATTTAGTTGATTGTTTTATCTCCTAATCTCATTTTCATTGATTGAAAAGTTGCCCCCTCATTGGTATATATCATCCATCTCTTAGTTTTTCAACCTGTTAACAAAATAGTTTTAAGCTAGATGATCGAGTATTAAAAAACGGAGGGAGTATGTGCCTTATTGTGTCATTTCTGATATGAGTACACTTGTAAGAAATAGTGTACATGAGGCATTGTTGTATGATGCCCCATCAGTTGGGTGATGCTCTTATTGATGAACATATTGCTAGTTAATTATATTGAAAATTTTCCTCATTTCTATCATAACCCGATATTCACAGGTTATTGACGTGACGAAAGGACAGGCTGAAGCTGTGGTCAGAGATATACTGCAAGGCCGAACAACTAGGCGAGGAAAACTTTCCTTGACAGTGAATTTTCTAATCCAATTATTATCCGTCATTCAGGAGGGCGATGAAGGGTAAGATTTATATTTGAACCTTTCTGGTCCTCTTTGCAATATTCTCAAATAAAATGGCCTATTTGTTTCTCTCCAGCTCTCCATCACCAAGCCCACATGGAAAGAATTCATGGATAAACTCGCTTAAGCAGTGCGTCTCTGACTCCCGTGATGTTGCCAAATTGCTGGACTTGGATAAGCTAGATGAGGGAGCACATGTATACGAATCTCTAACTTCCTCACAGAAGTTTAAACTGTTGAATTTCCTGTGTGATGAAATTCTTGGAACTAGGTATACCAAAACTGGTTTTTACGATCCAGCAACACACACACACACACATATATATATGTATATTCTGTTCACTGATGCTGTATCTCACTCACAGTACGATAAGGGACTGGATAGATGATGAAACTGCAAAATTGGCTGAGAAGACAAAGGAAGTAAAGAAGAAAGTTCTTGCTGCAAAAGATAAGGTAAAAATGAGACCAATCTAGCTTACATCACTCCCTGGGGAGGGTACTGAATTAATACAATGCCTACTATTTAGGAAAAGTGTTTGAAGCAAAGAATACAAGATGATATAGCGAAAGCTGTTCTTGCAAACAATGGTGCTCCTCTATCAATTACAGAGCATGATGCTATTACTTCCAAAATCAAAATTAAAGTGGCTCAAGCCCATGCCGAGGTTCTGGAGTCCCAGGGGCTACTATCGAAGGGTATGTTATAACTTTTTTTATTAATTTCTGTTTAGAATAGCTAGATTTCTGTACCAGTTTGTTCAGAGCAACTTCCAAATCTATCACATTTATTTGATGTGTAAGCTGCTTTTTCTATTTTTTTTAGTATAAGCCCCAAGGCTGTGATTGATAAAGCCTAGAGTGGGTTGTGTTTTAAATGTCATGGTACTCTAAATTAACTAAGACTACTTAATCAAAATAACCCTCATTTATTTGCATTAATGTTATAGCCCAGATTATGCAACTGCTTATTATGTTTTTGAACTTTGATTCTGCATATTGCACTATGAAAATGTTTTTAATAGGTTCCTGTTTCTTAAGAAAAATGCTGATTTCATATGCCTGTTATCATTGTAGGCAATCAAACATCTAATGCTCTTAGAATACAGCCGATTTTGGATGCTAGTGATGGCCGTGCCTATTGGAGGTTACATTGCCGTCCAGGGAAATCTGACATACTTAGCCAAGGTAAGCTCTAACGAAAATGTCGGAATTTCATACTTCTGACTACGATCTAAAAAAGGTCCCCCTCTTTCCCAGATTTAGGAAGCGGTGATACACTTTCTTTGAAGGAGAAATGGTCTGCTTTTGATGATGATGAAAAGGAGGCAATTGAGAAGCATATTAGTCTACTTGCTCTGAAAGAGAAATGGTCTGGTTTTTTTCACTAGTGCTTTTCATGTAATAAGATTATTTGCAGCAACATAATTTTTCCATCATTAGTTCCTTGATTTTTATTGTTCGCATCTAACTTCTGTTTTGTTAATATTACGCCTTCTAGGGAGAAGAAGCTGGGAGCTAAAAGATCATACAACACCAAGGCGAAGGAAGTCGTCTGTAACATGTAGCGTAGTCATTCTATATCCCCATTGGCATTTTTGTTAGTTGGGATGCTGTTAGCAATAGATGTTCCATATTGTGAAGTTTTGCAGCATTGCCCAACGATCAGTATACTAACATGTTTGAACTAGAGGCCTAGAGCCTCTAAATCGATCTAGGAAAGTGATGGGTTGGTTTGTGCCTTTGTTTCTTGTTTGTATTGGAATTGGAAGAAGCATACTAGTTTCTAAAGCAGTTAAAAGTTAAACCTCACCCTGTTTTTGTGTTTTGATGGGCAAGGAATAATTCCATTAATAGTTCTAACTTTAAAGCATAGACATTGTTGATGGTGCGCCCAAGGGTTTAAATATTTTCAGATTTGCAAATACCATTATAGAAATAGATACTTCACATATATCGAAAAAATTCATCATGATTCCTTCTGGGAGCATAATTTTTATCCTATGTCTGTTTGAGTTTGTGAGAAGTTATCCCATTCTTCATTATTCCTTCTTATAGCCTTAATTTGCGTCCGCAAGTGTTGAGTTTGCAAAAACATCCTAGATCATGCTCAAGAGAGGAATTCATTGGTAACAATGATAATGTTATGAAAGTTGTCTTTTGTGAAGATTACCTCAAGGAGTCAAGGATTCAGATGATCACTGCCTCTGGTGTCCGGAGATGTATCTTCAATGTGAACATGATTTCGAAGTTGGATGCGCACCCTTAAAGTTTATTAGAAAAATTATCGTAGATTGAGCTCATAAGGAGTGCCAATGGAGATCTTATCATCTCCTTTTTTTTACAAATCCTGAAACATTAATTGGTAGCAAGAGTAGAACAAGTCTGAAGACCATTTTATGAAGATATGAATGACCATTATCTAGTAGAAGGTAAGCAACTATAATCATATTTAGAAGAATTGATAATAAGAGTTAGATGTAACAAACTAACAATATTATGGAGATGAGAATTAACATCATATCCATAATTAAAATTGATTCACAATATTACAGCCTCATTAGCATCACAAAACAGAGCGTTTGTGCATACTGAACCACAAAAAAACTTAAATTTATTGTTTAATGAGTGATTTACTTATATGAAAATGATTCTACATAAACCAACACAAATCTCCAAACCTGGTGAGGCAGAGGATATTAAACGAAGGATAACCCAATGACAATTGACCTCTAAAAATACCAGCTCTTGATGTAGATTAGCAAGACAACCTCTGCAACTGGTACAAGCTCCAACAGAGAAGGAAGATTGCGCCATAAAACTGAGAAGAATCTGCAACCACTTAAATGTAATGTTTTAGTTGTGCAAACAAGCCTTCTGTCCAAGTGAAGCAGGGGAGTCTAAACGTGGTGAACATCTGATTCTGCAATCGCGTGTGGCAATCCACTGATAGACACAGGACTAGAAATTTCACCATGTTCGCCCCTAGAAATTGTCATCCAGCTTCATGAGATTAGATACAGGTAAATATGTAGGATTGTATACACTTGAAATGTATATGTATGAAATCTATTTTCTTCTAGCAACAAATGTGACGAAAAGATAAATAAAAGGACAAGAAAGTACAGTGATAAGGATCTCTTAAACCATAAAAATGCTTACTTCAAGAGCTTACTGGCAACCATGCAGCAATATTAATGTCTGGATTGATGAACCACTTCCACTGAGGACTTTCAAGCAACTTCAATAAACTGAATATAATATGATACATTTAGTTGATAAAAGAAAACAGGAAAAATAGTTTAAGAATATCTAGCATTCTAGCAACTATATAGGATTATTAGCGAGATGCCACGACTTATCTTTCACAGACGAGAGCGAAAAGAACAAGGGGAAAACCACAACTAAAAGAAACAACTACAACTAAAGCATACATAGTATCAAAAGATGATAAAAACATAAATGTTTATTTCAGAAAATATCAAGAGTGATCAAAATTAGCGTAGAAGCATATATTTACTATTCATGATTCAATTGCATAAAGGACACACATGTTATAGTACAACAACAATATGCATATATCAAGTTTGTTGGGCTGAACTTACCATTCCAAAAGAGAATCAAATTATCAGGATCAGGAGATATCATATGTGAAGATGCTTCCTGCATATTTTGTGGGATACAATGACCAGTTTAATAACTAAAGAAAATGAGAACAACTTGTTTCTATCCACTACGTCTCTACAACTACGAACAAATTTATCCCCAAAAGAACAGATTTGACCATACACATTAAACCACATAGGCTGAAGTGAAGGGGGCACGGTATATTATGAATAGAGAAATACAAATTTGATTAGGCTAGCTTTAATCAGAGATGAAGAAGTGCACAAATTCTATTTATTTCATTCTCCTCTGTGAAAGCTAGACACCACCCCACCCCACCAACCGTACCCAGACAACTAAAGTGATTTGTATCCAATATATGTTAGTCCCCTTCTGCATCTATTCTAACTTCCAGACAGCCAAGCTAGCTCCCTTTTGAGAATTTCTTTAAGTTCATTCATAAAATTTTAAAAAGAATCATCTTTCCCAGCAAGCAAGACAATCTTAGGTGTAGTAATCCCATGTTTGAACTCTTGGCCTATTAAATTTCTTGAACAGATCTTCTTGTCAACCAAATGTGTCGAGTAGTATATTTTGGGGTCAGTTTGATCATCTTGTTGGATAAGATGGTTCATTCATCTCATTGACATTCAAGATACATTTCCTACAACTTATAATTGACTTCTTAATAATTGAGAGAATTGCATAGAGAAAAGCCCACGCCTCTCCAAGGGATGAATTAGGGTCTTTTCCGAGGTGCTTCTAGGTCCCATACAAAAGGGGGCCAAATCAACATGGAACATGATCAGCTGGTCTATTGGAACTGCTAAGTGAGCCGGTTAACTTGTCGAAAGAAGACTAAAGACCATGCCATACCTTGCCCAAGAACCAGTATAGCATTTGGAGAAATTGCCACGATCTCTTGAATCTTTTCACAGGTAAATATTGCTCGAGGAACTGCAAAATATTTAAACATTCATCAGTTTTGAAGTTATGACATTCCCAAAGTGCACAGAATCACAGACAGACATTAATGACCACTCAGAAATTCTTTGAAGGCTTCTATTTTTGTGGATAGAGATTTTTAAGGAAAGAGATTAGGACAAAAGATCCAACCAATCAGCATCTCAAACTTTATTACCAAGAAAGCCAATGAATAGGATGCAGTTGCAATATACTGCTTTCCTTCAATGTATAGCATAGAGCCAATAACACATCGATTTCTCCAGTGATGAACGTAATAATTCAGAGCTCAAATATTCTATCATGACAATAAATTATAAGTGGTGCAAACATGCTGCTCTCCCTATAGAATGGAACTGCGAATTACTACAACGTTAATGCAAACACATAAAATAGAATGCAGATTTAAGGAATAAGACTAAGCAAGCAAGTAATGAGTCAAGAAGGATCTTATATGCAAAAAAATGTACATTTTAGTTTCAGGATCCAAAATACATAGTTTAAGAAAACGAGACAAAATTTAGTAATATAAACCTGATATTTGTATCTTATGTTCATCAGACTCTTCCTTATCATCACCACTACCGGAAGTATCCATATCAGACAACTCCATTATGTGTATGGAATTATGTCCATCGGACATCCAAACAGTTCCATTTTCTGCACATAGGTCACAAGTGTTATAGATGTAGAATAAAACATATAGAATATTATAGATACTATACCTTAAGGCAAGAGTTTGGAATCACTGTAGGTGAAAATAAATTCATAATGATATAGTGCTAGCATATTAAGAAATAAGGAAGAGTACATTAGTGAAAAAGATGAGCCAGCATACTTGAAGATATATCAGGAAAAACTGCAAGCTTGTTGACTTTCATGGCTTGAGGTAATTTCTTCATGAGGTGGGACATATCTGATCCACCCACAGTTTGAAAGAGGCAGAGCAAATGTAGTCCCCCAACTGAATCCAAGATCAGAAACTTTCGAGGTGATAAAGACTGGATCGAAATTGCCTTCACGGATTTCCTTTGCTGCTTTGTAGGAAGTCTGATTCCCTCAGGTTTTAATTCCACAAAACATGCACCTACTTCTTCTGAATCCTGTCTCACTTTAAGAGTCCTCAATCTTGCTGCAAATTACAATGCACAATCAGCAGCTGAAGCAATAGCGAAATCAACTGTTTCAGATAGTGCCAAGCAAATAATCTCCAGATCCGTCCTAAATTAATAAATGAAATCTAGGTTATAAGAATGACAAATTTCTCTCATAAGGTATGTTATCGTTCATAGGAAGACGCCTCTTACGAGCAATAATTAAATAGAGTAGTAAACAGTGCAACTTGGAATGGAATGAGCAAGTCATCTAGCGAAAGGATGTTCTTCGTATATGCAGAAGACCAAAGTCCTTCCAACAACAATGCCACAATGGCACCTCTACTGAGGGGAACGCAAAAGATGACCTTATCAATGTTAGAAATTTTAACAAGCATGTGGAACACTTTACATAATCTTAGTCCAATTCACAAGCATTTTGCCAAGTCATTATGCTTCCGAAGGTAAAGATCAGCTGTCAACCAAGAACAACTTATGTTAAAAGTTGAAATATCATACAATGTCATACTAGACTTCATTATAGAGGATCATGTCTGGAGGAACTACAGTAATGTAACATAGATGATATGCAAACTAATACAAAGCTTAACTCGCATAAGGCTATAATAGAGCTACATTCTATATTATTCTACTACTTAATGCGAATACCAGAGAGTAAACGGTACTTGAAAGAGAAAAAGGAAATCATATCAAACAATTGAATACTACAATAAAAAACAAAATTCCAAAAAGTGAACAAGCTCAACTTTCACTCAATTCAAATAAACTTACTCGACTCAGAATGGTTACTCTTTGATTCCAACGCCGCAACCTTCACCTTAGTCACACTCCTTGATCCTTCATTCTCCAGACTCTTCCCCCCATGGGTCTCCCTCGTGGACACAACAATACCATTAACCCCATTGATCAATCCATTCACTTTCCTAACTTTCTCAACATCCAAAATCTTCCTACTTGATTTCACTTCCCTCTTAACCCTCCCTTTAACTAGCCTCTGTAGTGGAAAAGCCCTAACCCCATTCTCCTCCCCTAAAACCAAGTACCCAAACGCCACACCAATCGAAAACACCGGCAAACAACACTCAATCACAGCACTTTTCATCAGCTTAATTACCTCATCACCAACCATCCTAACAGAAAAAACCCATATCCTCGAATTCGAAACAGAATACAACACGAAAACATTAACAGACCCAACTAACTTCACACGCACCCCATGCCCAACCCTAAACACAACCCCATTCCTCCCCTCATCAAACGCCAAATCACGATGGTTGCACACTACCTTGACTTTCTTGAACAATTTGGTAGTTGGGTTTTGCAGGTAGAAGCGCAGAAGGATGGCTGTGCCGCCGTTGGTATGGGTGGCAACCAAGAAAACAGTGGTGGTAGAGGTGGTGGAGAGGTGGAGGAAGGTGGCGGAGGAGGTGGGGGAAGGGATAAGGAGTGGAGGGGAGGTGGTGGGTAGGTGGGTAGGGGGGGTAGGGAGGGGAGGGTAGAGAGAGAAAGACGTGTCTGGATGAGAGAGAGCGAGGGAGAGGGAAGTGGGGTCGTAGAGGAGGTTGGTGGTGGGCGTTGACTTTGGTGGGGTGAGGTGGCGGACGGTAACGGAGAGTGGCGGAGGAGGAAGTGGTGGTGGTGGAGGAGGAGGAGGGAACATGATAATAGGGAGTTAAAAAGATTTTAAGACAGTTAATGATGTTTAGAAGTGTACTAGAAAGGGGAGATTAAGGATATAGCTGGCCCAGGTTAGGGCTCGGACATGGATGATAGGGATGCACCGTATCGTACAACTCTAAATAGCTCAAAATTCTTGTAATTGGATCTGAGTTGTACCAAGGTTCAAAGGCTCATACGTTATACAAACACATTCTCAATTGATTACATTATGTTAATCGGGAGTTTTATTAGGGTAACCTGCCATCTAAACCCCTTATGGTTCGTTTGGATTGGGTTGAATCAAGGGGAATCATGGAGAATTTAGTTTTTTTTTGTGTTTGGGAACCTAATAATTTTCTACCCTAGGAGAAACTATTCCCCTTGATTCACCCCCATTACCCCTCATTCCCCTCCAAATCTCTACCCTCCAAATCCAAGGGGAATCAAGGAGAATACAATATTAAACATTAAAATATATTCTCCCTGATTCCTCTAGTTCAAAATTATGGTACCCAAACAACAATAAAATATATTCTCCCTGATTCCATCTAATTCTCTTCCCCTTAAAATTCTCCTCCCCCGATTCACCCCAATCCAAACGGACCATAATATATATTTGCATTATGGTGTATTACACATACTAGTGGTGTAATTTCACCCCACTAATCATCATTGTTCTGGTGTGTATATTGTTGTCCTTCATCACTTTTCCGTGCTCTTTTTTTTCATTTTATTTATTTTTATACAAATTTATATCATCTAATTTTAGTGATCTGTGTGATTTGCATATCATTGCGTTAGTAGGGGTGTAGGGGTAGGGGTAGGGTGTGGGGGTGGGAGTGGGGGTAGGGGAAGGGGTGATTTTTCTTTTCTTTTTTTTAATAATAATTATGTTTATTTTTAAAAAGGTTTCAATATATCTCTAATCTAAAAATTGAATCTGAACGTGGAATACGATGCCTATCAAATTTGAATACAAACATCAATGCGAGTTTCGAATACGAATGTAATATATCTAACGTGAGTATTGAACCAAATATCAACTGTCAACCTAATAAAATTATTAATCGAATATATTCGTGAATATCGAATCTAAAATGTTGTTAGTCTGCTAAACAATGACAGCTATAAATAAGGATGAATGATATTTTGTCTGACACTTGAACTTTTTCTCCGACCTTAGTGCTAAAATGTTAATTTTTCGGAACGGCACCTGATCTATTGTCGATTTTTTTTCATATTTTCAATATAACTAACTTGTCCATGAGTTAAGGATTTTTAAAATATCAAATATTTGAAAATGGCTGAAAAATGTGAAAACTCGAAAGTTTAGATGTCAAAATTCATCGTAGATGTCTAGATGGTAAAAAAAATTACTACAAGTTCTTATTTGAAAAGATGAAGAGAGTTCACCTACCTAGCTATATGAAATTAAGCCTATATTTAATTATTGAACTTAATGCTGTTGCATATACTTATATTTATTCATTAAATATATGAGTTTTATATTGCACGCCTAAAACAAGTTTTGTAAATATTTTATTACTACAATATACTCATTTGAATTTTATAGTAATACTTAATTTTTGTACATCACAATTTTTGGCAACTTATTTTAGATTTAGTGCGCCTGTTCGCGGGCATCATTCAAGTCAGCTTCATAAGGTGTTGAGATCATTGATTAGCTTTAATAACGTCTGGTTGTGTTATTCAAGTCTTGTTGATATGTAATTGAGCTCCTTTACAACTTCCATTGTTCCATGTACTCTACGAATATACTATCAACGCAGGCAACTAAAGAAATAGATCACTCAAATTACAAATCTCAAATTTATTTCTCTTACAAACCATGCTACTAATGACTATAGTAGATAAACTAGTACTGTTCCGCCGGTCTAATGTCTACCTATTACGCATTCAACGATTAGCAGCTGTAGGTATTCCGTTACAAAAGTAATTATACTACTAGTTATGACTAATGACTCTTCCAGCCAGCATGACAATACACCTCATTAAGTAGAAATCTAAATCCAGAAATGAAAACGAACACAAACTACATCAACCCAAACCACAACTAATACAAACATCTAATAACAAAATCACCACCGTCTAATTCCTTCAGTTAGTAAAGTTTTCAATGGTGGCTCCATCTTCAAGTGCCTTGGCTGCAGGCGACGGCTCCACAGAGGGCGAGGGAGGCACGGGAGTACCCAACAATTCAGATGGCAAATCAGCAATTCCCTTGAGGTAAAATGTGTAGAACAACTTGAAAGGGAACACTAGTTGTTGCAGCTTGACTTGACCCGAAACGCCTTCGAAAATCCCTGATCCACCAGTTACAGCTAGATATGTATCCTCATAAGTCAAGTAAGGTCCCTGAACTGCTAAGTGACCATACTTCCCAAAGTAAAAGCTGTAGATGGCTTCATATCTGTCACCTTTCTTTTCCTCCTCATGCTTAATCAAAATACATAGCCCTGCTGTTATTCCTAGCCGTTTTTGTAGATCCCCACTATAAACCTGAAACCAAACCATCATTACTAATTGCTACTGGTTCAAGATCTTATATATCTACCCGAAAAGTCTTAATTTAACAATGCCAGACTCTGTTCCTCCATAAACTAGGACATTCAAATTGAAACATAATAAAGTGGAAGTGCTGCAAAAAGAAAATTAAAAAAATTACTTTGTTGCTGAAAGGGACAAGATCACCAAGTGAGTTGACATTCTTTTGACTCAAACGAAGATAAGCAGGGCTGCCACGATCAAGCTCGTTTATCTCATAAACATTCAATTCTTGAACTTTTGCTGCACAAATAAACCCAATTAAAACAACATACAAAAAAAACTACTAGAAAGAAAATAACAAAGACAATGAAGTGATCCATCAAGAACTGAATCAATACTTACTGAATCCAGAATCTGGTGATTTGGGTTCATTCTTGATGTTGGTAGTGATTGTTTTTGCTGAGGTTGTTGAAGAAGCACTTAGCTTAAGGGTTTTTGAGATGAATGGTTTTGAGTTCTTGGAAAACAATATGTTGTTGAAAGATGAAGTTGAATAGGTGCAAGCTGGTAGTTTGGTGAAGGAAGATATCCTTTTGATGGCTCCCAAGGTTGATGAGGAAGCAGCCATGATTGAGATGATTAATGATATTTTTGGAAGAAAATTAAGAGAGAAAAAAAAAAAGGCTGAAAACGACTTAATTTTTAATAATATTATTGGAGTTGAGGAATTTGGATGTGGTGTAATTGAGTGAGGGGTAGTTGGGGTTATATATTGGTGCAGATGTGAATGGGGAATAGACTTTTGATCTAACCGTCCATTGACCACATTGGACGGTGAGATTAGGCTAAGCAAGGAAAATGTTTTAGCAATGTGGCAAATTTGTTTATTTGAGTGCACATGCACTCATTTGGTCGGCGGAATCAAACGCCCATCTTTTTTGTGTATTATAAATTGATCCAAGATCGACTTTTAAAACTAAAACGTTTACTAGTTTGCTACTCGAAAGTCGAAACCAAATTATTGAAAACTTGGTGCATATTTGAAAAACTATATTATTAAAGGAAAAATAGACCCCATAAAAGAGCTAATGAATGAAGATATTGAGGAATTGTTATTGCGATTATTAGTCTTTTATTATAAATGAACATAGTCTTCACATTCATAATTAAATAAGGATATTGACGAATCGTTATTCCGGTTATTAGTCTTTTTATTACAAGTGGGAATAGTTCTCACGTTCATAATTAAATAAGGATGAATTTTTTTTCTAAATTGACAATAAATTATGAATACAATGGTATTACAAATAATGAACATAGAAATTCTTGACTAAAATACAGTCTGAATAAAATATGAGATAAATTTGATAAAATGTACTCTTTCCGTTTCTTTATTTAAGAATTATTTATTTTGCTCAAAATTAAAGTAAAAAATTAAATTGGATCTTACAAATACAATATGCTCTCCACTTTTTTTAATCAAATTTAGTAAATAAGACCCTTAAAACAGATTTATATATTTTGGAAAAACATGCCTAAGTTTAATCATCTAGTAAATGAGCGAGTACCTAAACAAAGTAAAATTGAAATCCGACCAATGACCATATACAATTTCGATACCGGCTCATACCCAATGCCTTTGCATCACTAACCCAACTGACCCTATATAGGACAAAATGGGCTTACATGAGAACTAACTAGACTGAAGAGTCGATGAAACTCAACATGGACTGAAAATATATGTTCCCCGAATCCAGCCCACCATGCTAATAAACATAAATCGTACATTTTGTTGTTTCCTATACATGCAAACACTTAATAATACTAGAGTACAGGGGTGAAAAGTACAATATCAAAAAAGTTGAAACCTCGAAACGGAAATTAAGAGAAAAAACAAATAGGGACAAGAAAACAGAGGGGCAAGAAATAAAGACAGGAATTCTTCATCTACTTTATGAGCCGGCCCTAGACGGCTAGACTAAAGTAGGATCATAATTCTCCTACCTTTCCTTTTTCTTCAATTCTTGACTCCAATCATGCATCTTACATTTTCATAATTTCTGCATCCCTTCTTTTAAAAATATATATTCAAATAAATCCGTCAAGATCCCACGTATTTATATTACTTTTTACTCCATCCCATTTGATGATTTAAATTGCATGTCATTTTTGTTTTTGCGTGTCTTACTTTGACAATCAATGGAGTAATATTAATATCGATAAATTTATATGAAAAGAATTTTTCATAAAAGTAACTTTTACAATTTTATAATGTGACTAATTAATTATTGATAATTAAAATTAGAAACGGAAAAAATGAAAAAGGCTAATGTTTTGAATTGCAGGAAATATCGACTAACAAGAATTCATAGTCAAAGTTTTCAAAGTTTGACTCTCGAAATAAAAAAAAATTTTAAGAAAAACAAATGAATATAAAAATATATGTGAGTAACAAGTTTATCGATCCATTTAAATAGAGCACGTTTTACATTTTGAGAGATATGAAAAAGTATTGTGCACCTCTCTTATCATGACTTTTGCTAACATATAAACAAATAAACAATCACTTCATGTCTTGATGAAAAAGATCAGTATTTAATCTACAAATTATGGTCAACCATAAGCACTTATTTAGAAGGCAATGGTGAATTAATTGAACATTATATATTTAAGCTTTTATGGTTGGTTAATGATACTCTATTTATAATATGAATATAATTTCAAATAACTATGTAATTAGATGATGTAGTTCATGAAAATAATATCTCATACTTCTTCCAATCCAAAAAATGTATTTCCTAGAGATTTCACACAAATTAAGAAACATTTAATACATTCAAAATTTATATCCATACCCCTATAAAAACAATCATTAATATTCTATTTATCCACTTAAGTATTGAGACAATCATTATTTATTTTGAGTCTTTTTATGTCAATAGGGATATTAAAGGTAAAAGTGATGTATTATGCATTGATTTATGTAAAAAATCATTCTTTTTGGATATTCTTGAAATCTCTAAAAAGACATTTTTTTTGGATTGGAGGGGTATTTAATTTTGTTCTTATAATTAAAGGTGGAGCAATTATTAAATGTGAAACCATACGCGTTAAAATAGTCAACGAAATAATGAACTACGTATAAAAAACTATGTAACAAAATACTCCATCCATCGCTGTTTGTTATATACATTTTATTTGGCACAAAAAGTAAAGAAAATTCATATTCAACTAACCATCTATATTTTTCCCCCACTTTTTTAAATAATTAGGAATCAATTAGAGATGGAGTGAGTATTTATTAACAATAATTGTTGTTAGGTTGGCAAACGCTGGGTAGCCAAGTGCGGAGCGGATAACTGATGTTAAAACATGACATAATTTCAAATTAAATTACATGATTATCACATATAATGTAAAATAAAATGTAATTGAACACCCCTCTAGTCATTAAAAAGTAAATAATGTGACTTGATTTGGACCGAAAGTATTACACATTCCTAAAACTTGCCTCAAGGTATGAACATGAGTTTATTTACCTTCGTGTGTTATTGCTTCATGTTTTGATGATCCTCTTAATAGAGAAAAAGAGTCCAATTATACATTGAAAAAGAACGAAAAACTCAACTTAATTATAATATTAACCTTGTCAAGGCTTAATCATGTAATGACTGTTAACAAATTTGTAACATTAATATACAAGATAAACATCATACTAATGATTATTATAATGAAATTTGAATTAAAGTAATTAGAATTATTATAATATACTAATTATATTGTTGCAATATTATGTTTGAGCAATGTTTTGATAATGGATTTGATTTGGCAAAGATGATGACAACATGAAGTTGGAATTGATGATAGGATAAGACTAAAAAATAAACATAAAAGGGAGTGGGTATTTTAAGGGAAGTGAAAGAGTGAATAAAGAAAAAGGAAAAGTGAATGGGAAAGGAGGGAGATGATATAGGTATAACGAAAAGGACACAGTAGACCCCATCCAACAGATCCGAGAAATCCGTTGATGCGTCTACTGTTCATTGATTCTTGTGCTCACGCCCTGCCCCCACCCTTCTTTTCTCACCACTTTCCTTACCACTTTACTAATCTTTTAAGTTTTAACTACCAAAAATCACACATACAATATCTAAGAGCAAATGGCTTCATCGATCACTCACGTTTGTTAAAAAACACTAGTCGATCACCCTAGTATGACTTTGTATACTTTCGATCACTCATGTTGGGTATTATGTGTACTTTTGGTCACTCACACGTTTTTTGGTACAACTCTTAATTTTTTAAGAATTTTTAACATTTTTGTAATTGTATTTTAGTCATTTTCCCATATGACTATATTATTGCTTATCAATTAATAAAAATTTACGGTCAAAACTTTCGAAGTTTGACCCAAAAAGTCAAAATGAGTCTATTAAAAAAGGATGGAGGTAGTATAAAATTTACTGTAATAATTTTGAACATAAGAGATGAAAATTATGTTTACCTAAAAAATACAATTAAATATAAAAATTATTTTTGATAGGGAAATAAATAGTTACTACATAATTATAATATTAAAATCACAAGGAAATCATGTTTACCTAAAAAAAATTATGATATACTATGCAATACTTAGAAGGCAAACCGATTTAAAAATATTTAGGGGGCAAATTGACCTGTTCAAAAGTTTAGTTCCTTATTTAAAAGTTTGCCAATAATTTAGGGGCACTATGAAATTTAGCCTATTTGTATCATACATACTCTATATACAATACATCATTATGAACATATTTAAGGACATAAATGTCAAAGTTTCTAATCAAACACCCGATCATATATTTCTCACTTGTCGACATATTTATAATCTATGGCAGCTTGTGTTATTTTACAATTTTTTATTTTTGAATTTAAAATGAAAGAAAACACTTCCTCTAATTTTGTGATAATTTTGTTCGGAAACGGAGTAGGAAGCAGCTAGCATTTTAACGTTACATTAGAGATGGAATTAGAATGCATAAAAAAGATGGAATTGGGGATCCTAATGATTGGAGAGTGGTGTAGGTGTAAGTGTAAGGTGATAAGGTGTGTGTGACGATTGAACATAACAAGAGAGGGATACTAGAAAGGTTACTGTTTGGGGGGTGTTTTCTTTCCTTGTTTTTGAGTATAAATCTACACCTCTTTTTTCATTTGGCATCTTCCCATACCAAATACCTACACATACACACAGTTTACAACTAGCTGGACACCCTAAGGCCCCTTCTCACTCATGTCTTGTCTATCACAATTCTGACACATTCTGCACCCCTTCCCCCCTACCCCCTACCCCATACCCCCACCCCCCACTCACACCACCCACCCACTGTGGTCTGTGGCTGTGCAGTTGCTCCCACAACGTTTTAACCTAACTCTATTTTCCCCTCTTTCTCCTGTGCTACCTACATCAGAATCCACCATCACATATCCCTATAATCAACCATTCATCCGAGTTACCAATTTCAGATTGCTTTTTTCACTTTCCACATTTTCTTTATTCTACTATCTACAGCCTTCTTTGCTTTCGGCCTTGCTCCAAATATACAAACAAGAGAATGTTTTAATTTCAGACTTAAAACATGATATTAATCTTAGGCTTTTGTTCATAGGCTTCTGAACTAACGAAATTATTTTAAATAAACACATGTACTCTTTAATCTTTCAAACAAGCATCTGAACTCGATTTTTTGCACATGAACTTTCTTTTTTCAGTATTTTTACACTTTTTCACCATTTAATTATTTTTACAAGGGTAAAATAGTCAACTAACATTTATATTTAACTCAACCTCACTATAATTTAACTCAACCTAATAATTTAACTTCATCTTCTCCAAACCCACATTCAAGCATTCTTCAACACTTTCTCAAATTTCAATATTTTAACACGAAAAAATCACCTTTTCAACGAAAGACTCGCTTTTTCACCAAAAGGTTCATTTTTATTCTCCTTTTCTACCCAAAGGTTCATTTTTTTTTTCTCCTATCTCTCTTTTGGACAATTTTAAAATCTGGGCAATTGCTTTAGCAAAGATTGAGCTGATTCTTAATATTTAATTGATGGACTTTCAGAAAATATTTGATTTTTAATTGAGAAATTGTTTTCTTAATTAGAGAAACTCACTTGCAATCAATAGTCATAGAACACAGGAGCTAGATTAAGAAATGTGATATACTATATATGATAAATCAATCAAATTCAAAATGTTGTTAGTTCGCTAAACCATGAAAAATTATGAATAAGAAAGAAAGGTTTTTGGACTGACATTTGAACTTTCCCCTATTATTGGAGTCTAAAGTGATCTTTTTTTACTAGCACCTAAACTTTTCTCGAGTTTTCTCAATATGACTAAGTTGCCCCTGAGTTAAGGATTATTTTGAACTCCAAATGCTGAAAAATGTAAAAATGCTGAAAAACGAAAGTTGAGATGCCAAAAATCGAGTTCAAGTGCCTATTTGAAAGATTGGAGAGTACATGTATTTATTTGAAATAATTTCCTTAGTTCGGGTGGTTATATGAAAAAAAGCCTTAATCTTATGCTACATTTGTCATGAAAATTGTAACAGCTTATATCATAAATTAAACAATTTGTACACTTTATGATCAACAAAAGTTGGTATATCTCAACACACGACACGAGTTTTATGTGAAGAGAAAATTGTATGTTTGAGATTGTGTTCATGGCTTACATAAAGAAATAATTTGAGTTTGCCTTCAATTTGGATTTAAAAATATAGAAATAGTTAATTTGAGAAATATAAATAGGAAACCTAATTTTGTAAAATTTAAAAATAGTTAATAAATTTGATAAAGTGATATAATAAGTTGATTCTTGTAAAAAAAGTTATAAGGTATCTAATGTAAGTGATTTTAAAAATGTGTAACCTACCTTTTAGGTCTTGGTCCATAATTTATTCCTTCGATAATAAATGAAAAACAAAACAAAAAAGCTATTGATTGTAAAGTCCCAAAAAAAGAGACCCCAAACCAAAACTTACCACTCAACGACCCAGTTCAAAAAAAAGATGGGGATTGTGCCTCAAACTTAACGATATCTTACCACCCTACAACTATTTAACCCCACTACCCCCCTAACCTTATCTTTGTCCATCTATCATCTTAGCCTTTTGGCACCAACCTCTCACCCCCTTAAACCATACCCCCCCCCATCCTACCCACCCACCCACCCTCCAATCAACACACCCAAACCCAAAAGATGCAGAACACATCAAATTGAGACGAAATGTGTAATGATTTGAGCTCCCCATAGAGACAACCCAACAATGTTTGATGACATGTTGAAGAAATGAAGGATCGTCAAAGGTGGCAACCGGAAGAAGACGCACTTCTGAGAGCATATGTGAAGCAATATGGAGCCAAAGAATGGAACCTCATTTCTCAACGTATGGGTAAGCCTCTCGACAGAGACCCCAAATCTTGCCTTGAACGTTGGAAAAACTACCTCAAACCAGGCATCAAAAAGGGCTCCTTAACCCCTGAAGAACAATCTTTGGTCATTTCATTACAAGCCAAGTACGGCAACAAATGGAAAAAAATTGCTGCCGAAGTTCCTGGTAGAACAGCCAAAAGGTTGGGTAAATGGTGGGAGGTTTTTAAAGAAAAGCAGCTCAAACAGCTTCAGAAATCCCACCGCCGTACCCACACTGATCCACCTGCTGTCTCCGCCGTCTCCGGTGGTGGATCGCCTGAAAACGCTGCCCAGGGGAAGTATGACCATATTCTAGAGACTTTTGCTGAGAAGTATGTTCAGCCTAAGCTTCTTGGTTTTCACCACCAGGCGCCTCTGCCTTTGCCTAATATCATCCCGTCTAATATTTCCATCCCTGAACCGCAACCACCCGGTTCAGGATCCGGGTTACCCCCGTGGATGAGCACAACCCCAACAGGAACATCTTCGTTGACATCTTCTTCAACGCCTTCTCCATCAGTGAGCCTGACGCTTTCACCCTCGGAACCAGTAGTTGTTGATCTTGAATCGAATGTGCAAACCCGCGTTTTGCCAATTCAGCAAGTGGGCATTTTGGTCCAGTACTGCAAAGAGCTGGAAGAGAGCAGACAGACATGGCTTCACCATAAGAAGGAGGCAACGTGGAGACTGAACAGGCTGGAGCAACAACTGGAGTCGGAGAAGGCGAGGAAGAAACGAGAAAAGATGGAAGAAATCGAGGCGAGGATTAGGCGTTTGAGGGAAGAGGAGATGAGTGTAATGGGGTTGATTGAGAGTGAGTACAGAGAACAGTTGAATACATTGCAGAGAGATGCAGAAGCTAAAGAGAGTAGATTAATGGAAGCTTTTGGTTATCAACATGTGAAGTTGTCTAAGCTTGTTGAAGACATAGGTGTTCATCATGGTCAAGGCTTGTCATTAGCTCCCAGAGATTTGCTCTAGAACTAAATTAACATATCATTTCACAGAATTCAGAATTCAGAATTCAACAACCAATTTGTCAACGTTTACTTTATAAACTACTTTGCTTGTGTTTTAATGATAAATACCTAAAATAATTTGTCTCTTTATGTTGGTTTAAACAAATAATTTCTTAACATTCTTGACAGGTTCAACAGGGCACTTGCATTTGGAAGTTTATGTTAACTAAGTTTTACTAAAGATTGATCATTCAGATTAAGTTGATAAATTGGAGTATATATTATAAAAATTGTGAAATTGTCGCAGTAACAATCTCATGCCCTGTATTGAGGGACACGAAAAAGATAAATTCGAACATAGTTAGGATAGATAGGAGCCTAGAAATCGAGGCTCTAAACCAATTGAAGCATTTTTTGGTTAATTGAACATTTTTTTACTTGCGAATGTGGTTCTCAATTTTACTCAAAACTACAAAATTGCTCAATTATAATAGTATGGGAAGCTCTAATTGTTGCATTCACAGTTGTAATTAACAAAAAGGGAATAGTATAAATATTGATATAAGATGAGCGTGAGCAAATGAAATATACTAAGCTGGACTAATGATAATGGACAATGTTCTTTGGGGGAATCTTGTTACGATCTCTGATATTTTTGCCAAATTTTTTCAGTACTACTAAATGATGAAGCAATTTATCAAAAAAAAAAAAAATCAAAAAAAGTAAAACGTATCATTAGAATATGGAATCTGTAAGGAAACTATACATGTAAGTACATCAAGTCGTTGTAGTATAGTGGTAAGTATTCCCGCCTGTCACGCGGGTGACCCGGGTTCGATCCCCGGCAACGGCGTAAATTTTTTGCTTTGATTTTTCCTTCTTTCTTGTTCAAAATTATTAATAATTCCTTCGCCCTTGTGTTTTCCCTTCCACCTTACTTTTTTTGTTTACATATTGTGATGGCACCACATCTTTGTTGGGGTTTATAAGGATGAGGAAGTTTAGGAATAATCAATTATTCGATATGCTATTGCTGGAGAGTCATGCCATGTTAAGGGAACAAACACAAAATGCACATTTCATATTGATTCAAGCTTATGCCAATGGTAAATTTACAAACTATTGTCAATTAGAACTGCAGAGTGGAGATGGAGGCGATATGGCTTCCTAGTCCGCCGCATTGGCTCAAAGCAGCTCTCATGGCTCAATTTCATAGTTCTTGTATTATCATTCGCCACTTGAAAGATATCTTATGATGAAGAAAAAGCTGGTAAATTAGAAGTTACAGTTTCAGAATGAAATATCCATTGTTTCCATTCAAGAAAGAACCTTGTTTGGAAGAGATAATTCCTCATTAATAAAAGAAAAAAAAGTATAACTTAATTGGTAGTTTTTCATTACATTACGTAGCATATACAACACTCTTGTACATTTGAAACTAAAGAATGTGACTAGACAACCATACAACTGGAATCGCAAAGAATGAGAAAGACAGAACTTTCAGTGTATAGCCATTGGTAAAATGAACGACAATAATGAGGGCAATCTCTGTTTATAGACACTACAACAGCAGAACATGAAAGATTACAGACTCAATCATCACTCGACTAACAATTTCTTTACGACTCCAGCCATATACTTGCCCTGATGCTCTGCGAGGGCAATCTCTGTTTCAGTTGGTTCTCTGGTCCCATCACCAGCAAACACTCCGGCTCCATAAGGAGAACCCCCGCGGATGGAGTCCATTTTGAACATACCAGCTCCAAAGGTATAACCGATGGGTACAAAAAGCATTCCATGGTGAGCTAACTGGGTGATAGCTGTCCATCTGCAGCACGAAGAGTGATTAGCTTCTGCAGCTAATATTATGCGACCTATATAGAGATTTTTCACATATTCAACCTAAAAAGTTCTAGAGTTGTGCAACGCCCTTCAACGAGCCCGGATGGAAAAAGAACAATGTTCAAGCCAGGAAATTCAACTAGACAAATGAACGAACTTAAGAATTCAAGCATTCTTGAAAGGACATTATGTCTTCAATATACATGGATAAAAAAATCAAACTCATAGCCATAGATTTACACTAGAACATGAAAGGAGATGTCATAGTTTTACTTTGAACAATCTGCGCCTTTCGCATATTGGATACTGATTTAGACTATCCAATTAAGAGGGGGGTGATTCCAATCTATTTCTTTGGACTCATAAAAACATGGATATATCTAAACACGCACCGGAATAACTACATTTCTCACAGCCACACATATGTAAGGACACAAAGTCATGTTTATTAATACAGGTTTACACTAATGTACATGTACATTTCTAAATTTCTTCCACAATATCATTGCAACAGATACACATGAGACATTCATTAGCAAATTCTATTGGCAGGAGAATTTCTTTATTTTTTACATATCCAAAATTATCTACTCTAATATATATCTGATCTAGTATTGGTTTGTATGGAATATCTTCACATCTTGTGACAATCTGAAAATTGGAGGTTGCAATATAAAGGCTCATCAAACTATCATCATAACTTAGACATAACACCAAATAGAGTGTAAAAGGGAAAATAAGATAAAAGTTTAGAGGCATGGTAGGACTTTGTTTTCATCTCTTTCCTCAACACAACACTATGCGTCAAGATTTCCCCCCAAATTCTATATAATAAACACACTAAGATTGCATTGTACCTCCTCATTTCATTCCCACATTTATATATAAGTATGATACTATAGGCCTCGCCCCTTCGTGATTAAATTATATTGTTTCAGGCTTAACGCCATATTAAGTAAGTTGATTCTAGGCCAGGCTTGCAAACGTGTATCTAGTTATTTACAAAAAACAAAAGATGAGGCATTTCGGAGTGGCCTGAACAACATACTAAAACCCAACGAATCAGTTCTAAGTAACTCATCACCACTTTAACAAGTACATCGGGTGAACATTAGAAAGGAAAAAAATCCAAGAAGTACACTAACAGCACAAATTCAAATTCTTATAAACCATGGAAAAACCCAACCGAAACTAATCAATAGCATAAATCCCAAAACTAATACTCTAGTATATACAAGAAAGCTAGCCACTTCTTACAAATATAAAGTCTTGATTTTATATTAATACGATCAAATTCTACAATGCTCATTTGCTTTGCAGAATCCTAAATTATATCTTCCAAATTGACAAGCTAATCACCCCACGCACAAGTAAAAAATTTACTAATAAAGTTCAGCGCTAATTACAAAACCGAATGTAAGTATGCTTATACACTACCCCAATAAATTACCGCTCAAATTCAACATTAATTATAAACATGACAAGCTAATCATCGAACCCTTAATTTGCAACCTAAGCACAACCCAGTTACTAGCCTATTTCAACATCAATTGCAATAGAGACGAGCTAACCATCGTACCTTAATGAGCAATCGAAGCATAACCCAATAATTTAAATTTAGAAAGTCCAATCTCTTCCAAATGCTGTACTCCTTTTTGTGAAAATATATCGAAGTATAGTACTTTTGATCCATAGTAACATGACAATTTTGATTTTAATCAAAGTTAACGGTATCAATCAAGATACCAAAAAATTGCTACTTTGATCACGAACAAATCAAATTGAAGGATCTTTTGGGGATGTATGTAGCAATAGTACTAATCAAAGTTAAACGATCTTTTAGCGATGGATACTTAAAAATGAAGATAGAATGCCTTACGCAGTAGTCTCCTGGCCACCACCCTGAGTACCAGTACTAACGAAAAACCCGGCAGGCTTCCCAGCAAGCTTCTGCTCTTGCCACAACTGCCCAGTTGAGTCAAAGAACGCCTTCATTTGTGCAGCCATACAGCCATATCTACATTGTGGAAACCAGTATTTTCAGATTTTTATACAGGTGTGCCGAATGAATGAACACAAGAAAAGGAAGTACAAAAAGAGATTAGGAGCCAGAAGCAAATAGTTTATGAAAAAAATGCATACTTGACTCTTATTGTTCAACGATAAACTATTATTTTTACAGAAAATCAGCCACATCCTGCACTGCCTCCCCTAATTAACTAAAGCATACCTTGTCGGGAAACCAAAGAGGAAGCCATCAGCCTCTGCCAGCTCAGCAGCGGACTCCATTACAGGAACGTTGTCATCCTTTGATGGTGCCCGCATTTTGGACAAGACATCATCGGACAGTGTTTCAGGAACCCGATAAAGGGTTCCCTCGACTCCTTCCACAGAGTCGATTGCGGCTTTCATTTTCTTGGCTAAGGCCTCCACGTGGCCGTACATTGAGTAGAACACGATGAAGATATTGAGTTTTTTGGATGGTTGAGTTGGTTGGGGTGGAACTGTGGTGGTGCTGGATTGGGTTTGAGGTTGGACATTGGGCGGTGGGCTGCTGGTGCTGGGTTTGTGGCGATGGATGGATTTGCTGGAGACACAGCCACCACCTTTGCCCATTCTTGATTTGAGGGGTGGGGTGGGGTGGAGGGGTGGGGGGGGGGGGGGTAGTGCCTTGTGAGGGGATCTTTGGGGTATAGAGAGAATTAGAAGAGTGCTCAATCTGGATCAGCATATACTAATATTGGAATCAGTTTTCAAAAAAACATTGTTAGATAATTTCACTTTTCACCTACATTCCACCTAATTTCAGCTTTGTAATTATAATTTCATAGTTTTTCACAAAACTATGCATCAAATATTAATTAATATCTCAAATTAATATGATGAATTGTTTATGATTTAATTCTTGGTTCAATATAATAGATTATTTGGATATATAGGCTCACACCAATAATATTTATTATTCCTTCGGATCCCTTTTCTAAGAGTCGTTTGACTTATCACGATTACCGAGACACAAATTAACACTAAAATATTTATATTTCGAAAATATATATTTTAACGAACTTAACATGATTACACATGATTATATTATTTCTTATCAACTAACGAGAATTCTGCTTAAAATTTTTAAAGTTTGACTCTAAAACAGAAAGAGATTTTCAAAAAAGAACGAACATAACATTAATTGATGACATTATGTGTCTCATTTATTATTCTAATGAAGTGTTTTTATGCTCTAAACCCTCTTATATTAGAACATAGAAAATAATATATCATAACTATTTATTATCTAAAGTTTAAAAACTTCAACCAAAAAACCTTGACGGATCTAAATGATTACATGTGATGTATTGTTCATATGACATAAAAATGAGGTAAAATGATTTTAAGACGGAATTTTACCAAAATTGAGGCCCACTTCCTATACTTTAAATTTGTAAAAATGTCCATACATTTCATCATTGTAATTTGTAACCTAGTTTTCTTCATTTCTTTCAAAGTTTGAAGGCTAGCTACATATAAAGATGTGTAAACGAGCCTCGACAATGGTTGATTGGTGTTTGGTTATAAAAAGTCCATACACATCAACAACTCATATTTCATTCTAATTGTTTATTAGTTAGTACCTAATCTAACGGTCTGTTGATTAATAAATTTTATATTTATTATTTAATACTACTATTGTATTCATACTTTTATCACTTCTTTAAAAAAAGTCTATTATCACAACGAAAGATTTTGTTTTTCTACTTTTTGTAATAGATTATCAAACACTTATATTTTCAATCATGCGTCTTTCATGTTTTGTAATAACTGTAATAGTGAAAGTCTTCTCTTACCACTATAACAACTTTCCCATCTATAAAAAAAGTTCAAATTTGTTCAAAATGTTTAAACAAGTAAAGTGTGATAAACAATTTTGTGTTTGGTTAATCATACAAGGAAATGGTTAAGATACAAATTCCACATCGAAATCGATCTCCTCCCGGATATATAAAAGATACTAGTATTTGGTTACTCCCTCGGTTGCCAATTAATTTTAGAGTGAAACCGTATAAACTATGAACATAAATGATGGGGTAATCTAATAAGAGTAGTAAAATACATTTTTGAATGAGAAAGGACCGGTGGGTCGGAGTTTGGCCAAATTTGAAAATTACATTCATGTTCGATTCCTAATATGTGTTAGTAATTGTCATGTTTCAAATTCAAATTTTTAATCAAATATTTAAAGACACATTGTAAGAAGAAATCGTTTGTTTATCGATCAATGAGGTGAAACTAAAAAGTTGCCATCATAAAATATGTTACTCCTAGTAAGTTAATGATTAAAAAGCCCAAGAATATTTTGAAATTGGAGGTAGTAGTCAAGTACTATAAGCCCAATCTATTGAACAGTAAGAAGTGCCAGCTCATCAAATCAAATTTCTGTTTCCCTCTGCAATCAACATACCGTTAACCGTTATTAACCACACTCAAAACTATCAGCTCTCACTTCTTTCTCCACACCATCATCATCATTTCTTGATTCTTCTTCTTCTTATTCTTCTTCTTCTTTCTTCTTCTTCTTATTCTTCTTCTTCTTCTTATTCTTCTTCTTCTTTCTTCTTCTTCTTCTTCTTGAAGATTCCGTTCATTTGATCAAGTAACAATGGCAGACGACCAACTTCATAATATGGACTCAAGAGATGAAGAAGATACACAATATCTTGATTTATCGGACCTAGATTTTGAGATTGAAGCAGATGATATCCCACTTGAACCTGAAATAGGCAAGGGCGATGATTCATACGTCTACAGAGCATTGTAAGTTACCGTCAGATGGATTTCGCCGTTGTTGAGCTTCATCCATGCGTTCTTTTTCTTGTTTGCAATGATAATCATAAGCGTTTTTTATTTTCTTTTTTTCGTTTTGAAAAATTAAGCATGCAAATGTTTCGTTATATTGATGTATATTAATGATATTTTATCTTCTGTTGAAGATTATGGAATTTGATCCTCTGTATTGTGAATCTTGAGAAGATACAAGACTTAATTGAATGGCATGAATGCATGTGTATGTATATGTTGTTTCGTCTTGAAAATAATGGCATTTGCTGATCTGTTTTTGGAAACTTGAGCAGATATTCTTTTCTGGGTTTGAATAACAATATGGGATTTCATTGATTTCTAAGTCAATTTCGGTTATTATTGATCATATTCATAGGTTTGTGAATATGTATATTGGTTTTGAAAGTTATGACATTTTATAAATGTATATAGATTGTATCATTTGTATGTGCTTCTTTTTGTTGGTATTTTAGGTACCAAAATAGATTGGAAGTTGCAGTGAAATTCTGCCAAGGTTCATCACTGATTGTTGCTGAAAAAGAGAGATTCCTCAGACAAATTGATATTCTCAAGGGGACAAACCATAAAAACATAGTTAAAGTAATTATTAGTTAACACGAAACATTAATCATATGTTTTTTCAATGTTGAGAATCGATACTTGTTATCGGTTGATTTTGGCTCAGTTCTCCTTCTAACGTCGATTCCTATCGATGTCGATTGCGTCACCAATCGGTCAAGGGGCAACCCAATACCAATATAACGATCTCGAGCACAAAGCTCTATCGATGTAGGATGCGAAGTGGGATGTAAAATCTGGTGTACAAAACAACCAGGAGAGAAGTGTATGTGCAAGCTACTGTTCTGTTTTCTCTAATTCAAAAACAAGAGAAACGTTGCATTAGTTAGGTTATAGCAAGTGGACCAGATTTGTCAAGGTAAATGGGTATTGGTATTGGGCCGATTGGGCTCTTGGGCCAATAGATATCAACAATCTCCACCTTGGACCAAGGCATCGCATTTGACATAGGAATCAAGGAACTCATCATCGCCAAACCATACTTGTAAAATCACAAAGACTATACAAGTATTGGAGGGTACACAAATCGGGACAAGGGAAACAAATAACCAAGTCCACAAGGGACCGAACTCTACCATAAGGTCATCGAGTTCTCCACGCGTTACGGGTCACTAACCTTTGTCAAAGTTCAGAATTCTTTGACATGACAGGAGCTTCTCAGCAGGCAAACACTTCGTACCCATATCAGCAGGATTAAATTCCGAAGGAATTTTCTCCAACATAACAATGCCCTTATTAACAATATCACGAATATAATGAAACCTAACATCAATATGTTTAGTCCTATCATGGAAAACAGGATTTTTACATAATTGAATAGCAGATTGACTATCAGAAAACACAACCACATTCTTGTCAAGAAAACCAATTTCAGACAACACAGCCCTAAGCCAGATAGCTTCTTTATAAGCTTCAGTGGCAGCTACATACTCAGATTCAGTAGTAGATAAAGCAACAATGGGTTGAAGTTGAGACTTCCAACTAATGCAGGAACCACACAAAGTGAACACATAGGAAGTAGTAGATCTTCTATTATCCCTATCATTAGCATAATTAGAATCAACATAGCCAATTAACTTAGTACCATCATGATATTTAGAGAAACTCAAACCAACATCAACAGTCGATTTCAAATACCGTAACAACCACTTTAAAGCATTCCAATGAGGCATACCAGGATTAGACATGTATCTACTCAAGCAACTAACAGCATATGCAATATCAGGCCTAGTGCTAACCATGAGATACATAACAGATCCTATAGCATTGGAATATGGCACATTCTTCATATCATCAATTTCAGTTTCAGTCTTGGGAGACTGATCCTTACTTAACACAAAATGAGAAGCAAGAGGCACATTAACAGGTTTAGCATCAGACATAGAAAATTTACTCAAAATCTTTTCAACATATGCCTTTTGATTCAAAACAAGAGTTGATTTACGTCTATCTCTTATAATGTTCATGCCCAAAATCTTCTTAGCATCACCTAAGTCTTTCATGTCAAAATTCTCACAAAGACATTTTTGCACATTTTTAATAGACTTCAAACAAGGACTAACAATCAGCATGTCATCCACATAAATCAAAAGGAATATAGGCACAGAGTCTATGTTCTTGAAATAAAGGCAATGGTCAGAAGAACTTTTTTGAAACTTCAAAGATTGCATACAATTGTCAAATTTAATATTCCATTGCCTAGGAGATTGTTTTAAACCATACAAGGCCTTTTTTAACAAACACACATTATCAGGCAATTTTGGGTCAACAAAGCCCTCAGGTTGATGCATATGGATATTTTTGTCAAGTTCACCATGCAAGAAAGCAGTCGTAACATCCATTTGTTTTAATTCCCAATCAAAATGAGCAACTAAAGCAAGCATAATACGCACAGTAGTAAACTTAACCACATGAGCAAAAATCTCAGCATAATCAATTCCCTCCTTTTGAGTAAATCCCTTAGCTACTAACCTAGCTTTAAATCTAACCTTATCAGATTCTTGCTTCACCTTAAACAACCACTTACAGTCTACCACAGAGCAACTAGGGGGTCTAGGAACAAGTTTCCAGGTTTCATTAATCCTTAGGGATTCCATCTCATTATTCATAGCATCAATCCACTCATTGGAATATTTAGACTTTAACGCTTCTTTGTAAGTTTTAGGCTCATCATACTCAACGGCTTCAAACACATTAAAAGCAAACTCAGATATGTTACAATCATTCAGATATCTATCAGGCATTTTAATGGTTCTTTTAGTTCTATCCCTCGTGAGTTGATAGTCATTCAAATCAGGCATAACATCAGAAGTATGCACAACATCAGAAGCAGGTAAATTATCATTCACATCATGCTCCACCTCATTTGGAGTAATATCATCTTGATTATCAGTAACAAAGTTATGCACTTTCATCTTAGACAAAGAGGATTCAGGTTGATCAGTAGTAACAGGCAATTGCTCCACCTCAACGGGAGCATCAATACTAGGAGAAGCAGGCACAGACAAGCAAGGAAACTCATTTTCATTAAAAATAACATCCCTGCTAATAACAATTTTTAACCCCGGTTCACTCCTATCCCATAGCCTATAACCTTTAACACCTTCAGGATACCCCAAGAAAACACATTTCTTAGACCTAGGTTCCAACTTATCAACTTTTTGATGAACATAACCGACACAACCAAAAGTTCTCAAGTTACTTAAATCAAGAGGTTTACCCGTAAAAACAGATTCAGGAACTTTCCCTCCTAAAGGGACACTAGGGGACCTATTAATCAGATAAGCAACGGTAGTAACAGCTTCCCCCCAAAACTTCTTAGAAAGACCAGACATGGCTCTAAGAGCCCTCACTTTTTCTAGAAGAGTCCTATTCATCCTCTCAGCTACCCCATTCTGCTGGGGTGTATAAGGAACAGACTTATGCCTTTTAATACCCCAAGTAGCACATAAATCATTCATCTGTTTATTGCAAAACTCAAGACCGTTATCAGTTCTAAGGGTCTTAATTTTCTTTCCAGTTTGGTTTTCAATAAACACTTTCCAGTTTTTAAACTTATCAAAAACATCAGATTTTTGTTTCAAAAGCAAAACCCAAACTTTACGCGAATAATCATCAATTATCGAAAGAAAATATTGGTTCCCACCATGTGTAGAAATATTAGAGGGCCCCCACACATCAGCATGCAAATACTCAAGCACATCAGAAGACTTAGTCAGATTCGGATATGGAGAAGTGGGAAAACTCACTTTATGTTGCTTCCCTAACACACAACATTCACAGAAAGGGATGGGGACATTTTATCCTTACCAAAATGACCATTTTTATGCAAAATTTCTAAGCCCTTATTACTCATGTGACCCAATCTATTATGCCATAAAACAGATTTGCATTCAGTCACAGAATTCACAGAAGCATGAGCAGGTTCAGCATGACAAACATACAGGTTATTTATCTTTTTAGCAGTAAAGACAACCAAAGAACCTTTCAAAATTTTCATAACACCCTTTCCCCATTTTCCCTCCAAACCATCATCTTCAAGAGCAGCACATGAAAGCAAATTATAACGCAAATCAGGAACATGCCTAACATTCTTCAAAGTAAACACAGAACCAGAAGAAAAACGAAGACATACATCTCCTATTCCTAACACTTTGCAGTTTTTAGAATTCGCCATAGACACAAAGCCATTATTAACATGCTTATAGTTTGAAAACAGGTTTTTAAAGGGACTCATATGAAAAGTACAACCTGAATCAACCAACCAATCAGAATCACGAAGAGAATCAGATAACACAGAGTTCAACAAACCATAATCACATATAGTAGTAGCCATAAAAACATCACCCATGTTACCCTCATATTCAGCCACATTAGCATGCTCATTTCTCTGATTCTTATTTACCTTAGGGCAATTCTTAATAAAGTGACCATGTTCATGACAATTATAACACTTCTTCATATTAGGCCTAGATTTAGATCTACCCTTTTTATTATAAGTGTTCTTGTTATTATAATTGCCATTGTTACCACTTTTATGCGCATTATACCTGTTCTGAGATCTACCCCTCACATGCATAACCTCCCCAGAATTCTTACTACCCCCAGAGTGTTTCAAATCCTGTTCTTTACTTTTGAGACCATTAATCACACAGTCTAAAGACACGTCATCTCTACCATACTTAATCGCAGATTTAACATCACCAAAAGAGTCAGGTATAGCATTCAACAAAGCAATGGGAGCATAATCATCAATGTTTTTATCACCGGACAACTTAATATCCGCTATCAGTTTAGTGAATACATCTAGATTGGCTTCAATATCCTTAGACATATCCAATTTAAACTTAAAAAACTTCTCAAGTAAGAACATTTTACTGGGCAACGAGGTTTCAGTATACAAAGTATTCAACTTATCCCAAACAGTTTTAGCACATTCCGAAATCCCAACTTTTCTAATCACATTAGGAGATAAGTTCAAATAGATTGTCGAACATGCATTTTCATTCATTTCAGTTTTCTTATCCTCAGATTCAGTGGCCACATAGCTTTTAGTGATAGCTCTAACACATTTTTGTTGAATTAAAACACATTTAATTTGTTGTTTCCAAATGCTAAAATCAGATTTTCCATCAAAAGGAACCAAACCATATTGATTAGGAAAAGACATAATTTAAACAATTATAATCAATTCAAAATATAATATGGGCCAAATACACAAAGTAATTGAATTTTAGCAATTTTAAAACACACAATCAAAGTATACACAACAAAAATACAAAATTAAAGCAGCACATAATGCCGGATACACAGATCCGGACCCCAATACAGAAAATAAAAAACTGAAATTTAAAAGGGATTAAGCCTCTTTACCATTGCGAAAATTTCGGCAAAATTTTCGACCTTACCCACCTCGCTCGAGGATTTTTTAAGCTCCAAATAAATTAAAATTCAATCTGGTCAACACGCTGGTCAAATAGTCAACTCCCCTGGTCAACCCTGCAACTCGACAAACTCCTTCAATACGCAAGCAGCCTTCTTCTCCAACTGCGGTCTGCAATCTGCTCGACCTCTGACAGCTCGGACGGCTCCGGCGACCTTCCGGCAGCAGCTACTCCGGCTACGATTTTCCAGCAGCAGCACCGGCTTCAAGCAGCAACTCCACGACTTTCTGACAGCTCGGACAGCTCCGTCTGCAACTGCAACTCCGGCGACCAACTGCAACCGGCGACCAACTCCGCTTCGTCACCTCCAAGCTGCTCGCGAACACAGCAGCTCCAAGCAGCTCCAAGCCACCAGCAGCCAGCAGCGATCTGCTCTCGACCTGCTCTCGACCTTGAACCCAGCAGCGATCTGCTCCTTCAGCGGTCTCCAGCAGCTTCGACGGACGTCTCCAGCAGCTCCAAGGCAGGCCACGAACAGATCCGACAAACGGGTCTTCAACTTCGACGAACAAATCGACGAACAACTCCAACAAGTTTAACACAAGCTCAGATACCACTGTTGAGAATCGATACTTGTTATCGGTTGATTTTGGCTCAGTTCTCCTTCTAACGTCGATTCCTATCGATGTCGATTGCGTCACCAATCGGTCAAGGGGCAACCCAATACCAATATAACGATCTCGAGCACAAAGCTCTATCGATGTAGGATGCGAAGTGGGATGTAAAATCTGGTGTACAAAACAACCAGGAGAGAAGTGTATGTGCAAGCTACTGTTCTGTTTTCTCTAATTCAAAAACAAGAGAAACGTTGCATTAGTTAGGTTATAGCAAGTGGACCAGATTTGTCAAGGTAAATGGGTATTGGTATTGGGCCGATTGGGCTCTTGGGCCAATAGATATCAACATTCAATTTTATCATTTGCTAAAATAATGAGTTTTTCTTCTTCTTTCATTTGGGTGCAAAACAAAATACTGTATAACAGTTTATTGGATCCGCTATTGACAACAACAGCTTGATGCTAATCGTCTTAGAGTTGTTGATGGACTGTCCGAATGTTGAAGAATGTATAAGACTATCGAGAGAGGATGGTGAAGTGATGAATGTGACGCAAGCTCTTAACATTGGATATTTTACTGCAGCAGCTATGGAGTATTTGCACAGTAAAGGAATCATGCATCGTAATCTAAAGCCAAGTAATACGTCCTGCTTAGGTTTTTCAAAAATATATATAATTGAATGGGATTTGAGTTCTTGTGCATCATCTAAGAGTCTGTAATAATGTGTAGGTAATGTACTCATTGCAAAGGACGGCACCCCCAAACTTACGGGTTTTAGTAATGCTGTCAAAGAGATAGCAGATGCAGAAGAGGACGTTGCACCTGTTAATCGTCCTCCATTGGTATTACTTTCTTCCCTACCATTTCTATATGCGTCGCTTTAATATATTAGTTCTGATTCCATTTGGCATGTTTATCAACATAAAATCAGGCTATGAGGTCGATTGAGAAAAAACAGTGGAAGCCGGATAATCGTAGAATGGATATATACTCTTTCGGCCAGATGTTTTATAAGGTCCTCAAGAGTGTTGCTGGAATCCGTAACAAGAACATGAATGCCAGTGGACCTCTATATCTTGCAAGTAGTAAGGTAGTCTGGATTTAGTGAAATGTGGTATAAAATAACTGTCATATGTAATTATGTATACTGTTACTCTAGCTAGTATTAAACCTTGTAGGAAGGATACCCTAGCATGGAGAATATCCCAGAAGCAGTTGTAGACATCTCGAGATTTTGCTTAGAAGGCAGTGCAAATTTCAAACTGATCAACGAAAGAATATGCTCCGTCATGGCATGCATTGAATGTTTTCAAGCAATAACAGGCATGAGTGTGGAAGAAATGGTTCAAGCGTCAACAAGTATTGATGTCATTGAACTTGCTACCGCCAGTCATAAGATTGATCGAAGTGACCTCTGTTATGGTCCCGTCATCTCAATCACCCCCTCTGGAACCTTCTATTTAGCGAAGTAACTTTCTCTTCAAGCAAAACTTTCCTCTTCTTACATCCACAAATGGTTAATAGCATTTTTGTATATGACTAGGTATCAATCAAGACATGTCGTGGTAAAGATCTTTGAGGACGCTGAGATCGAGGATGTGAAGAGGGAACGCAGAAACAAATTTCATAGACAAGTTGAAGTGCTATCAAGAAATGAGCACAGGAACATAGTTCAGGTAAGAATACATACATATTATCATTCCATACATAATACATGTCGAATACAGTCATTTTTGTCATCTGAAAGGTAATGTTCTGTGCAGTTTATTGGATCATGCACAGAACCATCATTGACCATAATGACAGAATACATGAAAGGGGGGACGCTTGAAAGATATTTGTTCGAACTTGTGCAAAAACCCCTATGTCTCAAAATTGCAATAAGCTTTGCTCTGGGGATTTCAAAAGCAATGCGGTATCTGCATGCTAAAGACATCACTCATGGCGACCTTAAGACAAGTATTATCATCCCTCCTTAACCTTGATTATGAACCAAAACAGTACTTTCTGCTTAACTATAATTAATAATGGTACAATGTAGGCAATGTTTTTCTAACAAGTGATCAAGATTTCGTAAAACTTGGTGGTTTTGGACATGCAAGGGAGATAACTGATGAGACGCCTATGATTTCTGAGGTACTATATACCTATTCTACCTCTAATCATCATTTCAGTTAATCACTTTGTACTATATCATAAGAATGATGTGATCTTTTTAACCAGGCGTCAACTTCTAGTTCGAGGCCAATCACGAAGCAAAATGATCGTCAAGCAGATGTCTACAATTTCTCCACTATTCTCTGGGAACTTATGTCCTACGACGGAAATACATTCCACAACTATTTTGCAACTCCTTTGGTACAGTCTTTTTCCGCAACCTTGTTAATATTAACATTAAGATTAATATGTTTCAATGCATTCGAAGAGTCTCCTTCTTAAGCGGGTAAGACATAAGAGCCTAAGGCGTCACCTGTCTAACAATTTCTTATATTTTCTAATACTAAAAAATAAAATTTTATAGTGTCTCTGTTTTGCATCTATGTACATAACATCCAAATGAAACGAGTTGGCATGCGTTTTTGCAGGCGAACAGGCCTATTTTCGAGAACGTGCCTGATGAAATGGTGCGGCTTATGGAAGCTTGTGCTTCAGAGTACGCGGAGGCGAGACCTGATTTTGAGCAGATTACGTGTGTTTTGCGGAAGTTACAAGATGAAAATCCACTCAGTGAAGACGAAGATGAAGATGAAGATGAAGATGAATCGGTAGGAATGCCAACTTTGTTTGGAACTCCTCTTTTAGATTTCTTCACCATTGACCTTGGCCCGCCTGCTCCTACCCCGGTGACTGAGCCTGAGCTGGAGCCTGAGCCGGATGAAGAGAATGCAGGACCAAAATCATATTTGTGATACTGCTTTAGATACTTGGATGACTTTTTACATTTTAAGAATTGATAATGATCATACTAGTAATGTAATAGTGGGTGAAAAAGAAAAAATGAGCTATTCGTGACCAGAATTTTTAGTGAAAATATCGCCTATTATATGATGATGGTCAAAACTTACGAGGAAATGAGCATCAAGATGTGCAATTTATCAGTCTTTTATCTACCGTAATGAGAGTCATTTTTTTTATTTACAATCTGCCCAGTCAGATAATACAACAAAAGAGTATCAAGATTCATATGATATCGATAAAATTCCTTTGATGACAGGTTATAAATTAGTAACTACTAACTACTAATTTACCGAAGAAAACACATGATAGTTTGCCAGTTTGGAAGTATCGTAGTTGTACCATCCGAGGTAATGAGACAATGGGGATATGGGTGATAATTGATAATTGATAAATAAATAAAGTTATCAAATAGTTGAGGTTTATGGTGGTGAGTCATCAAGATGATTGCATTGTCCTCAATTCTTATCCAGTCACGTGTTGCCAGCTAGATTTCACGTGTCACCTCCTTAACCCTACCATCTCGTACCCCATTAAACATCACCCACCAAGCTCTAATTTCATGCTTAACCAAATACGAATATTACATCCAATTTACAGTGAAGTAGTATATAATATTCGTGAAAAGATTGGGTGTATCAATACTTTCATGCATCAGTTACATTAAGGGGGTTTAGGCATTTATAAATTAAGGGCCACGATACAATTATTTATATAATTAAGAGTCACGCTACAATTATTTATATATTTGTGGGTCAATTTACAAATCACATATATATTTACTACTTTTATTTGGAATTTGATAAATATGTGGTATTGTACCATTGTTATAGTATAATTTGGGTATAAGTTATATTGATATTGTTTCTTGTACCAATGATGAAGTTTCAAGTGGATACAGTACCCACGTGAAACCTTTAAATGGATACCTGATACACCTGATGCATGGAATTATTTATGCACGAAACCGAACTTGTAATATTCTACGTCAATTGGGAAGTGACTATATAGCAAACAAACTGGTGAAAGATGAGCTATGGAAGGCGACATTTCCAACAAATGGTGTTTGTAACGTATAAATTTATTATCATAGTAAGATCTGTTAAGATTTCTCTAAAAAACTATTATGTAATTTATACGAAATATATAAATTAAATTATGAAATTTAAACATTAGAAATTTTTTTGGAAGAACTTTACAAAAAGAAAGAACCCATAGGTGGTTCGATTCGTAACACGGATAGAAATATCATTTCAGTCTAACTCCATATTCAATTTCAAAAACTCGCTCCATTTGCTCTATAATTACTATAAAATATTGTTCATAGTTAAATAATTGGATAATATCTATAAAAATAATAATAATTGGATAATTATCTGACTTCATAAATGCACAAATTACCCCTTAATACCCTACTCCTAACTTTAAACATGCTTTAATATGTAAGTCTAGAAAGTAATTTTTATGAGTTGTCATAGTTAGTAACATATTATAAAAAAAGATAATATAATATTATAAATATGTATATTTGGAATGAAATAAATTTAAATGAAAGTAATAGTTAAAAATTAATCTAGTTGAAGGTAATCTAGGTAAATATAAATGAATGTATTACAAAATTGTTTGGATATTATAGAGTTTATTGAGATGAATATAGTTAAAAACAAATAAAATATTACTAACAATATCATCTACCTACGTTACATTTTAAATCTAATTTGAAGATAATAAAAATAGGGTGAATCTAAATTAATCAATCAATATAATTAAAAACAAATTCAAAGAATTAAAACTTCTCACACGTTTCCATAAACGAAATAAGCAAAGTTTTAATGTAGCAGTACAACAAACCAACCAGGCAAACGTGTGAGAAATTTGGAAATGACTATTTTACCCTTTATTTGAATTGTAGTAGATGAAAAAGTTAAGTAGGGGTTAAAAGAGTCATTTTCAACTCGTATTTCACTATTGTGGTGTGTATATAGTGTTGCCCATTAAAGAAGAAGAAGAAGTACGTCTGAGTTGGACTTCTTTCGTGTTCCACCTCAACCCCCCCTCTCTCTCCCTCTCTCTCTCGAGCGTACGTGCCTCTCTCTCTGTGCTCATTATTCGCGCCTATTTATTCCAACTAATTTTTACCTCTGCTTTTGTTTGTCTGAGTTTCACTTCCTTTTCGATTCTTTTTACTGTTTTATTTAATTTACTTTAGTTGCCTGAGATCTTGTAAGTTTGTTTACGTTAGTAGATCTTTAGCTTACTTATGTTCTATCTTCAATTGTTTCATTTTAGTCCATCATGTTAAGATGTACACCCACATCGAATATGGATGTACTCCCATATCAATATATAAGATCTTGGGATGCTCCCTCTATTGTCAATTGGTTTTAGAGTAAAACCAGAGTCTTATTAAATTAAGATTTTCAAATTTGTTAAAAGACCCTGCTCTGTTTATAGTATATATATGTGTGTGAATGAAGTAGTTGTTATGAGCTGAACAACTATTTTGATATACTAGTTTTAGACTCTTGAGAAACAGGCAGATTAACACATATTAGTGCCAACATGTTGAAGCTATTCTGTAGAGAAGAAGATATAGTGTGGTTTATATCATTACATACAATTGTGCATCAAAAGAATCAATTTTTGGAGGGCTAGGTAATCTTTTGGCTGGTTGTGATAGCAATTAATATGGAAAATTATAACAAGAGATCGTTTAGTTATTATGTTCTTGTTAATTGCGCGTTGTACTCCCTCCGTCCCTAGAAGATTGTCCAGTTTCTAATTTTGATCTGTTGACTTTTTAAAATAATGTTATATTTTGTGAAAAACATGTCAAAATATAGTATTGTCACCCTACTTACTTACGTACCGTTACACTTTTGATCCGAATCAAAGTTGGGCAAGTCATTGAGACATCAAACTTTTCAATTTTGATCATTGTTAAAGAAGGTTGGAAATGAAGTTAAAATTTAAGGAATATTCAATTATGGAAATAATTGGAGGGCAAGGAAATAAAAGTTTTTTCTTGGGGATTAGGTCATTACATTAGGTAATTGATTTAATATTACCTTTCTTGATGAACAAGTATTTTCTAATAAGATTAGACCTAGTATCTCATTGTAGTTTTGTGAGACTTGTAATTAGGGTTCTTCGTTGTGTAAGAAGAACACCTAATCGATAGATATAGTAATAGGGTCAGGAGTCCTTGTAACAATTCTTCTGGTGATTATTAGTGGAATCTGCAGCAGCAACAGGAGGTACCTTATACATTGTGGGAGAACCTGTATAAAATTCTTGTGTCGTTTCTTGTTTCCGCAAGTTATTTCTTTTGATTATTGTAGTCTAATTAGTGGGGCGTCATCCTGGGCGGGATCTAGTTGTTAGATTAGTTTTGGGACGCTTTAATTAATCTTACAACGGGTACATATTACTAACAAAGAAAACTGCCAAGTTATACTAAAATGGGTTTGCTTAGCTATGATATTGAATCCAAATTATTGAAGCTAGTAAGAAATAGTTAAGAGTACAATGTTGTTTCTTTCATCACCTTAACTCTTGCAATGTTCATTACCTTATAACTAACTATCGAACTGATTGTAGTTTGGTGAAATATCTGTCATGAATAGTTGATGATTTATAAATGACTGTAAAAGACTATATTTGGATAAAATAGGGAGTAGCAAAATATCAGATCGAAATTCTCCTTTTCTAGATTTCTTTTCTGCTCCAGCATGTTCTTTCACCTTTTGCACCGAAAGTGTGAAAGTCTAATTTAATGCATGACCTTAGCAATTTGATTGTTGTTATAACTCTTAAAAAATATCTAACTTCAGGCACTTCTTTGATTTTCAATTACTTGTTTGATGATCATAACCTCCAGAAGTAATTGAGTGAGCGCCAACTGTTCTAATGGGAACCAGAGAAGAATGTAATACAAGAAAATCTTCCAAGCCTGCTTCTTCAGTGCAGGTCTTCTTTTTTGCTTCTTGATGTGTAGCGTCACTGCGTCAGTGACTAATCAAGATACTGAATTTCACTGTGAACTTATCTTATTTTACAGGAAGCAAACACCGTGCCTACTTATCCTGATTGGGCAAGCTCTATGCAGGTCTGTGATGAGTTCCTTTTTGCCCCCTCAAGACCTCACCTATCCCCTTCTCCAATATTTTGTTGCTTCTTGATACTGAAACAAGACTAGAAGATCTTCGATATATACATCTACATTTATATCAAATATTTGTTTATACAGGCTTATTATGGTGCTGGAGGTGCTCCACCTTTCTATGCATCAACTGTTTCTTCTCCGACTCCCCATCCTTATATGTGGCCCGGCCAGGTATTTGTTTCTGTTGTTACATCTATAGTTCAGGCAGAGCATGAGGAGATAAGTCTAGCCATGTAATCTTTAATCCTTCTCTTCTAAATTGTCTTTTTTTTCTTTGCTGGTCTTCCTTCAGCATCCTCTCATGCCGCCTTATGGAACTCCAATTCCATATCCAGCTTTATATCATCCTGGGGGATATGCTCATCCTTATACGACCATGGTAAGCATCTATTCATGGCCATCAGATCATTAGTTTTGAGTGTCACTTCTTATATATATCGAGTATCACCTGTTTTCAATGCCTGTTACGAATTGAATATGGTGTAAGTTGTTGATCTATAAATTACTCCATATGTCAATGAATGCTAAGAAAATATTTGAAAAGAAAATCAGCTTAATTCTTTGTGACTTCTGGTTAGACGCCAGTAACGGCACAGGCCACACCTGAACCAGAAGAGAAAAGTTCTGAATCTCAAGAAAAGGCTGCAAATAAAAGATCTAGAGCCACTTCTGAAGATCCTAGTGGAGATGACACGAAGGCTGGAGAGGCTGGCATAATTGCTGGTGGAGAGGGTGGAACAGTAGCTTCAGGTTCCGGGAATGATGGTGCTTCTCAGAGGTTTTCTATTGCAACTTTGTTCGTTTTTTCCTTCACCCCTGAGTGTTCACTGTCTGAGAAAATAAATTTAGACCCATGATTCCTCCTCTTTATATACTCCTGTTTACCTTTTTGCTAATTAGATTTTATCAACCAGCTTCTTACTGACTAAGAAATATGCAAAATGAATTTTCTGTGACAATATATTAAAGTTTCACTCTTTCTCTGTTAATTATCTTAACACTTAATAAACAGTGCTGAAAGTGGAGGTGATGGTTCATCAGATGCAAGCGAGGACAATCACGTAAGACTCACTTGATGCTTTAATGTCGTACTAAATTGCTAACCGTTCCTACATTGGCATTCAAGGCGCCTTGTCGTTACAAAATTTGGTCAAAGTAATTCTATGGTTCCTTGTTCCTCTTTGTAGGATTATTCTGCAACAAAGAAAGGAAGCTTCAACCAGATGCTTGCAGAAGGTACATCCCCCTCCCAAGTTCCAACACACACCTCTTCTATTTCCCTTTTCATCTTGCTTCACTGAGTGTGGCAAGTTGAACCATGTGGTTTTAAAATATCAGGAGCAAATGCAAAGAACCACTCTGCCACAGCATATCATACCTCAGTGCCTGGGAATCCTGCAGTCTCCATTCCTGGCACTAACCTGAATATTGGGATGGACGTCTGGAATGCATCCTCTGCAGCTTCGGGAGCTGTGAAAATGCTACCAAATCCATCTAGTGGGACAGCAGGCATGGCGACTGATCAGTGGATTAAAGTATGTCACCTTTAGTGTACAGATACCTTGCGCTCTTACATCCATATATCTATAACAGAAGAATGTCTTTTTGTTGTCTTTTTGTTCACTTATTTCATGGTCTATGATTGGGATTGGAAATAGCAAGTCAGTTGATTTTAAACTGACTAACTACGTACATAGAGAAATATGGCTAGATAACTTTTCCTAAATACACTAATTAATGGAAATTCATTTATTGTGGCATGAGTGAATGGCAGATGGAATGTCTAGGGTAGAAGAGGAAGAGATGCAGCTATTTCTGGAAATATGGTATTAAATTAACAGTAGCCAGTAATCTGAATAGTAAGAATATGATCAAATTTATAATAAAAAATATATTGTTAAATGTTCCATTGAACCTGTAATGAGTTCACCTAGTTGTTATGTGAACATGAGTAATATCATGTAAACAAATAGAAACCCTGTTATTCAAAATAAGATTATTGCAACCTTCTAACTTCTGTTGTGCCTCAAACCCTTTATAGAGATACCTCAAGCCTGTACTGCTCTACTAGAAGATACTGGGGAAATAGAAGCATAGCCAGCGAATTCACTCGAAACCTAGTAGACTTTTATTTCTTCAAACTTCTAAGATTTGCCTCAGATGAATTTATATGGTTTTCAGTGACTGGAGATTTTTTCATCTTAATTTTTTTATTTAAATATATTAATCAGTTCAGGGTCAAAACATAGAAAAACTTTGACATTGCTGACAAATGGATAGGAACTAGGTCAATCAACTAAATTGAAGATAAACATAGTATTTTTTATTTATTTTGTTTTTACTATCAGCAGGATGAACGAGAATTGAAAAGGCAAAAGAGGAAGCAATCGAATCGCGAATCTGCAAGGAGGTCACGATTACGGAAGCAGGTATCTTTAATAGCATTCTGCAACACTAATGTTTCTCATGTGTTCATTAGTTGAAAAGTTTCCTCTGCTCGCTTAAATGAGTATGTAGGAGTTATCTCTGGAAGTCACAAACACTCTTACAGTCTTACTGTAGTATGTTTTTCACATTGGTGATGTCAACAACTAACTATCGTGTGCACCATTTCCATAATTATCAGGCTGAGTGTGAAGATCTACAGCATAGGGTCGCGAACTTGACTAGTGAGAACCACACCCTTAGGAACGAGCTGGAGAGGCTTTCTGAGGAATGTGGGAAGCTTATTTCAGAAAATAGCTCCATCAAGGTAGATTCAGCTATTGATGAATCTATAATCTTCCACTTGTCACTTCTTATCAATTGTCATATCCTTATCTGCTAATCACTTAGTACTTTAAATTATGTAATTAATATTGTAATGTGCTATCACTGGATTCTATCCCTCTCTTAAGATGTCGTTACTCCAATAGTGTATATGAAGGTTCCTTCCTAAGCCATAATCCATTGTCTTCAATTTGTAATTAACGAAACAGGAAGAGCTGGTTAAGCTGTGTGGTCCAGATGCAGTATCTAAACTAGAAAATGGTAGCAGTCCTCCACATCTTCTGGCTCACGGCTATGAAGGTAGCAGTTGAGATGCCACTGAAGTCTTGGACTCCATGATCGCCCAAAAGGTCTTGCCGCAGTTCTGAGAAGTATATGATTCTAGGCCAAGCTAAGAAAATGTTTTATGTTTCCTTGCTAATTTATGACCTTTAGTCTTTAACCCTGTGCAACTGTAACGTTAAACCACAAGTTTGTAACATGAGAAAATTCTGATTTTCCACTGTTGCTGTAAAACAGTCGACAGAAAGGAGAGATTACAAAAATAGAAAGTTTTGGTGAGTATGAACATAATAGTTTGCAATGATCCATTTCATTATCAAAGTTATTTTGTGAATTTGATATCAGATTGCGAGTAAAAGCAAAAGTAAAGTACATGCCTGCGGATTGTGGAGTTCTGGTACTTAAAATGATATGGAGGAAGTATTAAAACTCGTCGTCATTTTTTAGCATGAAATAACTGTCGAGCTAAACAATCAAATAAAAAACGAAGCAAGTACTGCATTATTTCTTTCTTATTGCATTACTACCGAACTACAGTAGTAGCATTCATCTGCTTGCATGCTTTCAATGACTTAATCAACCAAAAGAACCAGTAATTGAATTTATATAAAAGTTTCCTTTATCATAAACCAAAGTGTTTCGAAATAGAAACGGAGCAGGGGAAAAGGAACTTGTGAAAGACATTGAAGATGTTTGATTCTGTCAACAGAAGTTTCTTATTAGTTGAGAGCCCCGTAAAGTTATTTTTTCGTTTGGCTAAAATAGAAGAAAGCTGAGACAAACTCGCCTCAACCAAACATCTTTCTAGATGAGCTGAAATATTGAGCTTTTAAGTTCGATTCTTATCACGTAATATGTTGGGAATTTTACAAAAATGACGAAAAAGGAACAATAGATTCTTATTTCTTTGGGCTATTAATTCTGTACAAGTTAATCAATGCAAGAAGCAGATTCAGCTCCCTTGCAATTCATTAAAAGATAGGGAGTAGTAATATTGAGTAATTAAACAATGGAGTAATATCTATCTAGATCTGGTTGCACCAGACACGAGCCATAAGTGCAGACCATTCCCTAAATTCATATTATAGGTAGACTAAATATAGAATGTCATTCATATAAATCATGAGATAGATAGATCTGCTGGTTATATCTTACACGGACAGTTTATTTCAGTCCTCCCCCCCAAAAGGCAGATGAACATCATTAAAATTCAGAGAGCCTTTGGCATCCCTTATCATGCTTCATGATTACATCTTGGTGATCTAGTGAAGTGGCTGCACTTGCAAAAACATCAAAAGAACAAGATATCTTGGTCATGCTCCGGAATAGTTAGTCCGCTTCAATGTTTTGAGTAATGGTAGTTGGCTTCCACTGCATCATCGCTTTGATCATGAACCCATCCCCAAGTCCTTGCCAGATAAATCTCTGATTCCAAATGCTGATGCAGTATTGGCATCGAGGCCACCACCCATGGAGGTCATTAGTGCAGAAAGGCCATCGTTAGACCCTCCACCAGCAGCCATACCTAAACCAAGCAGGTCAAGGGTAGTGTGTTTAGGTCCAAAAACCGATGAAGCTCCTAACATTAGCTCTTTTAAACCAGAGCCCCCGTCATAGGGTAGTCCCAGGCCAAGATCAGCAGCCAAAGATGTATTCTCTGGTTCGATGGATTCACTGCGCCACTCTTGCTGCCCATTTGAAGATGTAGATGAAGAAACAACACCTAATGCCCTCAATAGTGAACCACTGGATGAGGCACCCATTTGAGCAGCCTTCTGCAACAATGCTGTTGCAGACAAAGCTGGCTGAGATGACGGGGCATAGTGCCTACGCTCTTGAACCATGGTTCCAAAAATAGATGTTCCATGATTTGTTGAGAGGCAAAGAGATATAGGTTCAGTTGATGAAGATGGAGCCACATCAGTTACTGGCTCTGGAGGAGGCATTGCTTGGAATAAATTAGTGAAGCCAGATTGTTGCGATAACAAACTTCCAGAAGGAGCTGACGAGGCAAACAAGCTTGCAAAAACACTGCTTGTGGTACCTTCTGTAGTTCTAGCGAGGCTAACACTACTACAACTTCCAGTTAGTCCGACAGCCCCATTTGTTTCCTCTGATATTTGGCCAGGAGAGGCACTGAGATTGAGATCTTCAGGGGCCTCTGTGGACCATCACACCCCAGAAAGAGAAGCATCAGAAAAGCATTACTTACAAGAAACAAGCATATATCACCTTTTGCTTATTAAATAATTTTATATGAACTGAAGAGGACCACTTATAGTACTAATACTATCAAGCACACACTAAACTAACTTTTTAGCTTTAGCCACTTAATTGCTATTTCCTTACTCATATCATATAATTGCTAATACTGAGTCATCTTTGATTGTCTTACAAATCCAATATCTAATTACTTTTTTCCTTTTAGTAGGTGTCACAGGTTCTTGTACTAAAATTGAGTGATAATTTAAACTAGCCAAAATACATAGACTACAACAAAACTAAGAAGAAGACAAAATAATAATACTTCGTAAGAGTAGCAACCCAAATGGTTTGTTTGTTTAAGCTAACTAATATACGTAAGACAAATTCCACTATCACTATCTGTAAACCTCTAATGTGTACCTGGAGTTTGATCAGGCATGGAAGCTTCCACCACAGGAGTGCCTGTTGATGATGGTTGAGGTTCTAATGGTGTTGGTGGGGGTGGCAATGGTGCAGCAGCTGAAACCTCGTGTGGCTCTTCATTTGCCGCCACTGCCTGTGACTTAGCGCTCTCCTCTGCTAATTTGTCACAAAATGCTCTGTGTGTGATAAAACTGTCCCTCCTATAATTCACCAATCAAATCAACATCAGAACCACAAAAGGACAACATCCAACAACCAAAAGTAGCAAACAAAAAAGTGCTATCAAGTGTCAACAAACCAATCTTAGCAAATACCCGACCTCGAAAATAAGGTTCCACAATCACATCTATACTCCCTAGTACCACAGATCTTGGCATGAGCCTTCCAATCTGATTGAACAGCATATTTTTTTGAACATTTCTCACATGTCCACTTCTTTTCACCATGTTTGCGACAGAAATGCTTCTTGATCCCGGTCAGATCTCCCAAAGCCCGCGAAGGATCATGATGAACACAACCAACCTCAGGGCACACATAAACCCTCTTCTTCACTTCATTACTTGTTCTCTGCCTTAACTTCCAAGGCAAATTGTGTCCCCTTCTATGTAGCTGCAAATTCTGGTCCCTTTGAAACCCTTTACTGCAAATTTCACACACAAATCTATTTGTAGCCAGTAAACTCTTTGGAGATAGAGCTATTACCTCAGCATCTGGATCTACAATATACACAAACCCCATAAATAAAACACCACAAACACCACTTCCACTAACAAACATATAATCAAACACCCAATAACCAAAAAATAAAAAACAGCCAAATTAATTCATTAAAACAGACAATAAAAATGCAATCTTTACATTTACTTCAAGAAAAGAAATAAAAATGCAATCTTTATAATTAATTCAATAAAAATATAATATTTATTTTTCTTTTTTACCTGGCATACCAGGAAGGTTCCTTTTTTTCTTGGTGGATGATTTAGGCTTATCGCCGGCAACAACGCCACCTTCCACGTCGAGAACAGGGTCAGTCACGGCGGAGCTACTATTATCCAGGTCGGTAGGCATAATTCCCAAAAGATATATATCCAATAATTAATTTATGTTGCTAAAAATAGCAACTTGAAGACATTTATTTAGGAAAAAGAAAGAAAGAGAAATATAGAGTAAAAAGGTGAGTATTTGCACTGGCTTTGGCTTGTTACCTACTACTAAATATGATTTTTTCAGCTCAACCACTGATTATTTGGAAGTTTTAAGACTGACCTAAAATTGATTTACATATAAAAGGTTGAAGAATCAGCTGAAAATTGAGGATTGTTGCATAAGAGTTGACTGGAGAAATGGTTGAAGGAGACTATAATAAAAAAATGATTGCGTTTTTGGGCTTTTAATTTGGTTTAGAGTGAAAATGAGGAATTTGGAACTGCAAGTCTTATGACTTTTATGAGGTCTAGCACATGGGTGTAAAAAAGTTAGATGTGGAATTATTTGGGATTTAGCTACCCAAAATGCCCTGTTGCTCAATAAATTGATAACCTCTCACTGAAATGTACTTAATTTGATTTTCAAAACAAATGGATGAATATTAAGCTCCCTTTGTAATCTCCATAAATTTCTTTTTAGCGGTTGTACTTATTAATATCTTGTCGAATTTATGTAAAAAATTGTTAAATAAAGTTTTATTAGATGAGTATGATTTGCATGGTATTACGCTTAATCAACAATAGAATAGGTACAAACAATATACGTTTAATAAATAATTATTTTTTTAATATAAAAATGTTAAAAATTTGGGTTACTTAAAAAATATGTGTGATGAATCAAGTGATACTGATATATAACCAAAACAAATTTAGCACAACTCTATTACTATAACTTAATTCAGAGTTAAATGATTGTTTGAATTAATTAAATACTAGCAAAATAAAGATCTACTCATAATCTAAACCAGGCCATTAAAGTAGCCCAAACCCAACTAAAGGCTCCCTAGGTTTGAATTAGAAAGTTTGTCCAGCTAGCACAATTCATTGCAGTTAAAACCGGCTAAACCTTACTTCGATTATGAATGTTGGATTCACTATATATTTCATATTAATATTAATGATTTTTTTTTAAAATGTGTCTTTGAGATTAGTGTTGTTAACGAGTCGAGTTCGAGCGGTTACAAGTTACCCGTCTGGGTTTTAATTTTATCGAGCCTGGTAATTACTCGGTTCTAACAAGCCAGGTAGCAAACATATTATCATTTAATCGCGATAAGGACACAAGCGGGGTATCGAGACGGGTTTTTTAGCAGGCGACGAGCGGGTTCCGGGTTACCCCGAAATTTCTATTTAAAATTTTATTTTAGGGTTCTCTTCAACAAAATTTAATTGTTGAAATGCAAATCTGAAAATTCTTTTCGATACTAATTTTATATTGGACATTTGAAAATAAAATATGGTTAAAGTATAATATATATATTCCGTTCCTTTTTACTTGTCGTTCTAGCCTTGAGTTTGTGTAAAAAATAGGCTTGATGAGCTTTGGTGATAAATTTTTTTGAGGATTTCTATAGAATAAGAAATCTGATATTTATGTATTTTCATTATTTTTATAGAATAAGGAATTTGATATTTATGTATTTTCATTATTTTTATAGAATAAGGAATAAAGTACATATTTATGTCTTTTCATTATTTTTTTGAGTAATTTTACATAATAAGAAAGTTGATATTTGAGGCATCTCTTGCCAATTCTCTCAGCACACGAATACACGATCATAAATCTTTCCATTAAACCCCCTTACCCAAAACCCTGTTTATCTGCGTCAAGAACCCTATCAAAATGTCTTCTTCTCTTGCTCTACGCCAAGTTAGATCCCTCTCCACCACCACCTCCGCCTCCGCCGCCGCCACCATTACTATCTCCGCCACCACCAGTCCCACTCCCGGTCCCTCCCCCGCTCCAACCTCAATCACCATCTCGAAAGCCAAATACAAACTGAAATCGGAGCACGACCCTGACAAAGCATTAGAAATCTACTCCTCCGTTTCTGACCGCTACGCCACCTCACTATCCACTCGCTACACCCAAGACTTTACCGTCAAGCGTCTCGCCAAAGCCCATCGATTCGAGGACATTGAAAACTTCCTCGAATCCCATAAGAAAGACCCAAATGTCAAACAAGAACAATTCCTTTCCAGCCTCATTAGATCATATAGTGTTGCTGGAATGTGCGATCACGCGCTCAAGACTTATAATGATATGGAGGAATTAGGCACGCCCAGATCGTCTGTTTCGTTTAACGCTCTTTTATCCGCTTGTGTTCGAGCTAAGAGATTTGGTGATGTGGTGAAGGTGTTTGATGAAATGCCTGAACGGCATGGGTTTGCGCCTGATAGTGTTTCGTATGGGATCTTGATTAAGGCGTATTGTGAGATGGGGGAAGTTGAATTAGCGATTGAGAGGTTGCGGGAGATGGAAGGGAAAGGGGTGGAGATTACTTCGATTCCTTATACGACGATCTTGCATTGCTTGTATGCTAAAGGAATGGTTGAGAAGGCGGGTAAGGTCTGGAATGAGATGTTGGTGAAAGGTTATACTGATGTGGGTGCCTATAATGTGAGGATTATGAATGTTCCTGATGGTGACGTAGAGGGTGTGATGGGATTGATTGAGGAGATGGGTAATGTGGGGTGGAAAGCCGATGCAATCAGCTATAATTATTTAATGACTAGTTATTGTAAGAGAGAAATGTTGGATGAGGCGAAAAAAGTATTTGATGATTTAGAAAGAAACGGGTGTAAACCAAATGCGGCTACATTTAGGACATTGATATTTTATTTGTGTAAGAAGGGGCGATACGTGATAGCACATAAGGTTTTTAAGCAGAGTGTTGAGGCTCGCAAGATTCCAGATTTTGATACTTTGAAGGTTTTGGTGGAAGGTTTGGTGAAGAACTCAAAGATGAAGGAGGCAAAAGGGATGATCAGGACGATAAAAAAGAAGTTCCCTCCGAATGTAGTGAAGGCTTGGGAGAAGATTCAGCAGGAGCTCGGGATAGTTATTGCGGATGAAGATAATAACAACAAAAGAGTAATAACAAGGGGATTAAGAACGGGAGGTGTTTGAGTGCACATCAAAGTTGGGTAGCTTTGAAAGGTTACTGATGGACTCTTCATCGATCAGCTGGGCATATGCCGAGTTCTTCATTGGTGGTCACAAAGTGGTGGGGTTGTTCTATTTATGCCTTAACTATGATATACATCAAACTGGCATTAAATTTTGGGCTCTTCGACGAAGATGGAAAATTTATGTTTTGCTCTCCAATTTATTTTTTTGTCAATCTTACATATTAAGTTTTGCGAGTATGACTGACCAGTTAGTGATCAAGCTAACCTGTTATAATCGGAAAGCCTTATATCGGGAAATTAATTCATCAAGTTGATGATAAAGCCAACTTCTTCAGTCGATATAGAAGAGCGCTTTTACTGATTTTGGTTAGATGGTGCTTATAATCCTCAACTATGGATCATGATGGTTGGCTTGTAATGGCATGGCCTTGTAGTCAAGTTGACAAATTATATTGTGTTCTCTGTATTTTATGGTTTTGTAGACCAACGTATCACTCGGAGAGACAATTGAGTATACAATATACATGGTTGTTGACAGGGGTGTTCATGGTTCGATTGAGTTCTCTTTTGAGCCAAAACTAGAATCTAAAATATGTTGTTGGTAGCCAAAATAACTATATTAGTAATAATAAGGTTAAAATGTTAGTATATTTTAAAAACTCAACTCATAAATACAGTATTTGTTAGTAGATCGTTACTTATATATATATATATATATTCGTTCTCCAAGATCAGCCACTCAAAATCTTTGACCCTTTTCCTTGATGAGCTAAATTTGTCAAGGTTTCATAATTGAATAAATAATTAACATGTTTTTCTTTTACTTTGTACTTGATATATATACCAATAAGGCACGCAAATTGAACAATTTTTTAGGGACAAAGGGGTTATTAATGTTATTATGAATGCATGTTAAAAATATTATCCACTTTAAATAAAAGAGTATGTATAAGCGCAAAAGAGAAAACGAGGAAACCCGTAATATGAGAGAATTATGGCAAAAATTTAGAGGTGTCAAAATCAAAAGATTTGAGGGTGAAAGGAATAGACAGAGAAATGATGAATTAATGGTTTAGAAAGATGAAAAATTCAAAATGCACTATCAATTTTCTTGTTCTCGCTTACCAGTTATCACTAATAAGCTTCCTCTAAGCTATCACGTTTATGTATGTTTTTTTCCCATAATCATAATCGATCATCTTGAATATCAAATGAATGATCAATTTCACAAAATTAATTAAACATTTATCTTTCTATTAAGAAATAGTTTCAAACATTAAAAGGTTAAATGTCCCATGCAGCAACGTTTACCAATATATGGCGTAATGCTGCAAAATTGTTTCTTCATATCAAATGATCACTTCCCAATTATCTTGTTTTCTATGCTTTTAAGAATCTCTAATAATTATAAAATGAAATAGATTACATCGTAATTTATTTCATTTCATTCTATTCTCTTCCGGCTATCGATCCTCCTCAAGCTAGCATACATATCTTAGGCGGGAGAATTGTTTGCAAATGGGTGTTAACAAAGAGAAGCAATCAAAACTTTCACCAAACGAAAATTCACCGCCGGCGCCACCACAAGATTCATCACCACCAGAATCACCTTCTCCACCATCACCACCACCGTCACCGCCTCCAGAAGACTCATCACCACAACCACCACCACCTTCTCCACCATCACCAAAAACGTCACCACCTCCATCACCACCATCACCAAAGAGTTCACCACCCCCGTCACCACCATCACCAAAAAGTTCACCACCACCATCATCACCACCTCCATCACCGCCATCACCAAAACCATCACCACCACCATCACCAAAACCATCACCACCACCATCACCACCAAACAACTCTCCACCACCATCACCACCCACCACACCTCCACCACCTACACCAGACACATCAAAAGACACCCCTCCTCAACAACAATTTCCACCACCACCCCCACCCCAAGATGTCCCATCAGCCCCCCCAGCAGGGTCACCACCATTAACCCCTCAACCGAAGGAGCCACCACCTGGTGATAATAAGCAATCACCAAATGGTTCCCCCTTAGTTCCATACCCGAATAATGCTGCCCCCCCTGGTTCTTCTGGAGGCTCTTCGCCTTCTCTACTCGTCCCCTCAACTCGTGACTCTTCTTCCAATTATTCTCCATCCGATACACATTCGACATCATCATCGTCGACTGATTCAACAACAGGTTCCGGTAACACATCATCAATGCTTGTTGGTGGGGTGTTTGGGATTGGGGTTGCAGTTCTTGTTTTTGCTACCATGTGCCTTGTTTGTTCAAAGAGGAAAAAACGAAAGCAGCATCAAGGTTAGCTTACTAAAATAAATTTATGAAAATATTACTGTAATAAGCGCAAAAGGTACCTGTAATAATGCAGTATCGTGTGTGCAAATGGTCATGTATTAACAAATTTAATAATGGCATTTCTTTAATTTCATCAAGTTTTTGAATGTATTGATAGCCAATACCAAAATTTTTAAATTAGAGTCTTATGTGATACAGTAATTTGAATAGTGAATGTGTTAATCAAGCTAAGTGAACATAAGCTTACTATATTAATTATGTTGTAGATCAGTATCCCACTATGCCTTCTCAATGGAATAACAGGCAACAATCTATGGATCATGTTATCAAATTTCAGTCACCACCATTGCAGGGCATAGTCGGGACGCCACCACGTGGTGGTGGAGGCGAGTATGGGATGATAAGTGGCGATTATAGTGTAAATAATTCAGGACCATATTATCAAAATGTACCAAATAATCCACCGCCCTTGGGAGGTCTTGGTGGATACTCGACTCAGAACCAATTTAGTTATCAAGAGTTAGCTTCAGCAACATCTGGATTTTCTCAAGAAAATTTACTAGGACAAGGCGGATTTGGTTATGTTCATAAGGGTGTGTTGTCTGATGGAAGAGAGGTTGCTGTCAAAAGTTTGAAAAGTGGTAGTGGGCAAGGGGAGAGGGAATTTCAAGCTGAAGTTGAGATTATTAGCAGAGTTCATCATAGGCATCTTGTCTCACTTGTCGGATATTGCATTGCAGATGGTCAAAGAATGTTGGTATATGAATTTGTTCCCAACAAAACTTTGGAACATCACCTTCATGGTTAGTATCAATTCTCTCTTTTGTCAAATACGTTATAACTTCACATACATAATTAATGTGATATATTTACTCTGGTGTAGGTAAGGGTCTACCAGTAATGGATTGGTCTTCTAGAATCCGAATTGCATTAGGATCGGCAAAAGGATTGGCTTATCTTCATGAGGACTGTATGGTTTACTCTCACCAATTATTCAAGATTTCTATTTGTTTATGAAGTTATGTTCTGTGTATTTTATTATTTCTTCTTAAGTTATGCAGGTCATCCTCGAATCATTCATCGTGATATCAAAGCAGCCAATATTCTACTAGATGAAAATTATGAAGCTATGGTAAGTAACAATTATATTAAGTACATCCAATACATAGCTATAATATATATTGGCCTCCTTCCAGAAAAATATACTGAAGTACTTCTTTAGTATTTTTACATGCTAAACATGGTTGTTAACAGGTTGCAGACTTTGGGTTGGCTAAACTCTCTTCTGATAATATCACTCATGTATCCACTCGTGTGATGGGAACTTTTGGGTGAGTTATTTTCTTCGCTTATAAAAACGTCCTCATCATTTTATGATAGAAGTTATTTAATAGGAACAATAATAATGTAATATACAAACACAATAAATATACTAAATTTTTATGACGACAATTAGGTAACGGTAAGTAATAGTTTCACTACACAAACTGAATACTTTTAATTGTGTCCATTTAGGTACCTGGCTCCAGAGTATGCTTCAAGTGGAAAACTTAGTGATAAATCTGATGTATTCTCATTTGGAGTTATGCTTTTGGAATTAATAACAGGTAGAAGACCTGTTGATCCAACTGGTAAAATCATGGAAGATAGCTTAGTTGATTGGGTTAGTTCACAATTCCACTTATTTCTTAATAAATTCGACTATCCTTGAGGTTTAGATATCTTCTCAGAGTTGAGTTTATCTAATCATTCTTATGAAGTATACTTTTTGAATGTTTATTAAAGATTTCCATCACCAGCATAGTCTCATTATTAGTTGTTTTGTTTGTAAACAGTCTCGTCCTTTGATGACAAAAGCATTAGAAGATGGAAACTACGGCCAGATAGCAGATCCTTACATGGAAGGTAATTATGTTCCTGATGAGATGGCTCGTATGGTTGCTTGTGCAAACGCTAGTGTTCGCTACTCTGCTAAGAGACGACCAAGGATGTGCCAGGTACATTCAAATATTAAACTCAAAACTATAGGGGACTTAATCTGCTACACTGTCACCAACTAATATCAAAAAATAACTCAATCAGATTCACTTGCATTTGACTCTCTTTTTCGTTTTCATTTATTCAATTTCTATAAGATGGTTAAGTACTGACTCGTGTATGCAATGAATATCTGGAACTAGATTGTACGATCTTTGGAAGGAGATTTAGCTGTAGAGGACTTAAATGACGGTGTGAAGCATGCAATTAACCACACCAATAATGCACCTAGTCCTATGTCCACCACCCATGATTCAACGTACGACACTGGTGCATATAATGCTGACATGATGAAGTTCAGGAAGATGGTTCTGAATACCCAAGAAACTCCATCAGGTAGTGGTTTTGAAACAAGTGATTATGGATATGAGTCGGAAGAATACACGCCCACAAATTATTAAGGTTGCTTGTGCTATATACCGATTATATAGTCTAATTGTCGGGTAGGGATTTGGTGTAGTGGTTAGTCGCTCATTTACAAGGACAGAGATAGGATTCAATGATTCAAACTTTGACAATTAGGTATCGGAGAAAAAAGTCCGATCATCTCACCACTGCATCTTAACCCTTCAGTTTGGTGCCTTAAAGTCTAATTTGATATTGCTCTCAAAATTGTAACTAATACAAAGATAAGAATGTAATTTGCACCAAACATCCTTGAGCTAATGTTGGTCCAACAATCTTCAACAACAACGTGTACATTTTTTACTTTTCCAATCCATTTCGAGGTTGCGTATTAAAAATGATTTATTATTAATTGAACTTTTAATCATCAATTATTAAAACAACTAACAACATATAAAAACGTTAATTATTTTATATTGGAAGGAGTATTACTATTTCGTGTTGGGCAAAGTAGAGTTAATGGCTATCGTATAACACACATCGTTAGATCCATTAAATAGTACGTGTGTTCATCACAACCAAGTAGACTATACTATGGCAAATAAACAGCAGCATTTGAGCACTTTAAGGTAAACCGGGTCCAGGAGGCCTCCCAAACTATAAAATCGAAAACAAATATTCAGACATCATTTGCAAATTCTCAACTAGTATTTCATTTCATTTTGTATCACCTGGAAATTAGAAGCAGACATTTAAATCTATACATCTACAAATGTGGCGGCGGTGCATTTCTCACGGCCTTCGTGTCTCCTCTACCCGATCCGTCTCCTCTCGCCTCTTCTCCACTCAATCGGTATAAATTACTACCTATTTGTCCCAAAAAGATTGTCCACTTTTCAGTTTCGATGCTCTTTTTGTTTTCTATATGTTGATTGTCCAGTTATGAATTTGGATGCTTGTATATGTTGTATCTCTAAGATGAGATATGCTTTATAGGTACTTCATCAATATAAGTGATTGTTTAGGTTGAAAGTATTTTGTTTAAGTATGTAACTATTGTATGTATGTAAATTTTGCGGTTTGACCTTTATGCTCTAATACGAGGAATGGAAATTTGTAGTGAAAATTGTAGATATAATGAAAAGGTATCACTTCAATCAAATACTTTTTTAAACATTTTTAATTAAAAGTCACTTATATTGATACAGAGATAGTAGTATGTCCGATGTTGTGGTATTGTTAACGTAACAATTTTGATTCAATCAAACTAGAGAATCTTTTTGAAATGGAGGGAGTAAAAGTTGTGGGCGTTTGAGCTGTTTTTTTTCACTTTTAGTTCACCCATTTGAATCAATTTTAGTATGTTTTGAGGGCAACTTTGACCCTGATGTGAATATTTGCTACACTTTTGGGATTGAATTCCGTTAGACATTCATGATACCGATTTTATGATTGATGTTTGGCATTGAATTGCTACATACTGTTTTGGGCTGTTTTTGTTTAGCAGAGCGTGGGAGGTTCGTCATATACAGTGGTAGATCACACCTATGATGCTATAGTCGTGGGTGCTGGTGGTGCCGGTCTGAGGGCTGCCATCGGGTTATCAGAGCATGGATTTAACACTGCTTGTATTACTAAATTGTTCCCTACCCGTTCACATACAGTTGCAGCTCAGGTGTGTGCAGACTGCAGCTCTCTTGCGTTCCTCTCTTTTACACTCTTTAATGAGAATATCTCTTTGTTTAGTTATGAACTTATCATCTTACAATATATTACTGAGGAGTGGTAATATGTTCTGTTTATTTGCTTGGGAGGGTATACATATGATTAAGGGAATGTGAAGAGGTCATGAAATTTTGCATTACAGGCAGTAAATTAGAGGTATGATGATACTTGGTTATGGAGGAAAAAGAAATGAAATCTCAGTTGAATCAGTTCATTATCCGATTCTGGCGATAAACTTTATATTCGATATGTGTATGTATGGATGCGTCTGCTTGGTTGTCTTTTTATAGTTTTATGTCGACTGCATTCTCTAACAAGTGTTGCATGTCCCTCAAATTTTTCTTTTCATGCAGTCGGCTGAAAGGTGATAATCAATCATGAGTGCTGTCTTTATTATACTCCTTAAATTATCTTTGATCTTTTTCAAGAGCAGTGCAGTTCTGCTAGGATATGACCATATGAGTGTTGTATATTGTTTCAGTTAATAATAAGGTGTCTGACTTCACTCTTATACTCGCATTGATATGAATGAACCTTGTTATCATGTGGACATAAACTGTTATGAGTCTCTCAATCATATTAAAATTGTACGACCATCTCAGAATTAAACCATGATCTAGACATTCAGGTTGTATAACACATCATATAATTGGAATTGTGAAGTCTGTTATGTCATTGCCACATTGTCTTAAGTCTTGACATTATTTAATAGATGGATTCTTCTTAATTTCTTGAAATAATTATGCAGGGTGGAATAAATGCTGCATTAGGAAATATGACAGAGGATGATTGGAGGTGGCATATGTATGATACAGTGAAAGGGAGTGACTGGTTAGGTACATTTCTCTGATTCTTTTACTTTTTTTTTAACCTTTTTTTATTGAAATTTGGCATTCTTATCGTTGAACTTCGTATCTATAGTTCTAAGTCTAAATCATCATCTGTCTCTAGGTGACCAAGATGCTATTCAGTATATGTGTAGAGAAGCACCAAAAGCAGTCATTGAGCTTGAGAATTACGGGTTGCCTTTTTCTCGAACTGAAGATGGGAAAATATACCAGCGTGCATTTGGGGGTCAAAGTCTAGACTTTGGAAAGGGTATGGTGTTGTTCTGAATAATAAATGAACTTGATTTCTGCATGAATTTGTATTATGTACTGACACTCTATTTGTGCTGTCTTTAGGTGGGCAAGCATATCGTTGTGCATGTGCTGCTGATCGAACTGGGCATGCTTTACTGCATACTCTGTATGGGCAGGCCATGAAACACAATACCCAATTTTTTGTGGAATATTTTGCTCTGGACTTACTCATGGATAGTGATGGTGAGTATCTATTTTGTTAAGAGTCTTTTGGTGATGCAGTTAGGTTGGTCATGTGAAAATTATTTGTGCACTGTTTAAAGGGGGGAGGGGGGGGGGGGTTAGATTGTACGCAACCTTACCTTGTGGTAATAGATAGGCTGTCTTCGAGTTCACAGAAGATGATTTGCGAAGAATATCTACTAATTCATAGTAGACAAAAAACAGGGGTAGAGTAATGAGCCATTTCTTAAAGTGGAATTACTTGATACAATGAAGACTTTCGTTATTTTCTTTCAGGTAGCTGTCAAGGTGTTATTGCTTTAAACATGGAAGATGGAACCTTGCATCGGTTCCATGCTGGCTCAACAATCCTGGCTACTGGGGTACTAAATTAAGAACCTCTCTATGGATGAAGATAAACAATGGTTTATGTTTTAACTATGTAATTTTTATGATATAACACCCAGGGCTATGGAAGAGCTTATTTTTCAGCTACATCTGCTCATACTTGCACTGGTGATGGTAATGCCATGGTAGCACGAGCAGGATTGCCCCTCGAGGTTAGGCATTCGGGTTTTGTCTTGTTTATTCCTTCTTCCTCTGTAGTTTTGAAGCTTCCCACTCCCTGAGTTTTCCCGTGCCCATCAGAGCTGGGGGTTAAATTTGGTGTTGGTTGTTTAAGTACATGTTAATTAAAGTTATCAATGTTGACTAAATCATGTTGCTATCTTTGCTTACAGGATCTTGAATTTGTGCAATTTCACCCTACTGGTATATATGGGGCTGGGTGCCTGATAACTGAAGGTCGGTGCCATCTTATTGTCAACAACCAGTATAATAGAATTAGTTGGATTACTGCTGCATAATTGCATTATTATTTCATCTTCCATGTTTCTTGATGATCTATTGTCAATGATGATATAGGATCTCGTGGGGAGGGTGGTATTCTTAGAAACAGTGAAGGTGAACGATTCATGGAACGGTATGCCCCAACAGCTAAGGATCTTGCATCAAGAGATGTTGTCTCGAGGTCCATGACGATGGAGATTCGAGAAGGACGTGGTGTAGGTATGATAATATAATTTGACAATGTACTGCATAATATCATCTTTCTTATTTTCACGTGCGATTCTCTCCGTCACCGTACCTAGTCTACTGTGATAGTTTTAAAGCCTGTCTTCATATATAGAGGCAGTTAAGATCCTGATAGATACCCTCCTACACGTAGAGAAAGAGATAGAAGCAGAGCAAGTGATAGGTGGTAATGGTTAAAAATAATTTATTCTGAGGCCTAATGGATTCAGAGACTTAGTTAATAGTCATATTCTTCTTGTAAAAAGTTCCCTTAGCTGACTTGTTTAGGTTAATTACATCCATTAAGCTGCTATATCCAAGTTATTTATTGATTATTTTGAGAAAGTGAAAATATGCCAATGACATTGCAACATATGTCCTCTATTATATATGCATTTCTGACTGAGTGGAACAATGGTTTTCTCAAGCTTATTCTCTGTTTTATACATCTACTGATATGGATATTCAATCACAGGGCCTATGAAGGACCATATTTACCTTCATCTAAATCATTTGCCACCAGAAGTTCTTAAGGAAAGGCTTCCTGGTATATCAGAAACTGCTGCCATTTTTGCTGGTGTCGATGTCACAAAGGAACCAATCCCTGTGCTGCCTACTGTTCATTATAACATGGGGGGAATTCCCACAAACTATCATGGAGAGGTAACTACTAGCCTATTGAGTATCGGTACTGCTAAATGTGAAAGTGTTTGCTAGATGCAAGTTATGGGTAATTTAGAAAAACAAATTGTGAGCTAATTCGAATGGCATGTTATGCAAGTATATGTTCTATTTAAAATTTATGTGAAGAAGAGAGTAAAAGTTCGGGATTTGAGTAATTTGACGATTATTGATTGACTGAAGTTGGTCTATATGTACGGGGAATTCAGACAGCCAGCAGATAATTTACATTTCCCTAACTTATTTCTGTACCTCCCATGGTATACAGGTGGTAACCATTAAAGGCGATGACCCAGATGCTGTAATTCCAGGGCTGATGGCAGCTGGGGAAGCAGCTTGCGCATCAGTGCATGGGGCCAATCGGCTTGGTGCCAATTCTCTTCTTGACATTGTTGTGTTTGGACGAGCCTGTGCAAATAGAGTTGCAGAGATCCGTAGACCTGGTATGGATTCATTCCTTGCTTTGCAAAGTCTATGCTCTCATTGGATAGAACTTTTGAGATGTCTTTCTGGCTTCATGAAGGTGACAAACAAAAACCATTAGAGAAGAATGCTGGAGAAAAGACTATTGCATGGCTGGATAAGCTAAGGAATGCTAATGGTTCTCTTCCCACCTCAAAGATTCGATTGAATATGCAAAGGATAATGCAAAACAATGCTGCAGTCTTCCGAACCCAAGAAACTCTGGAAGAAGGTGTGGATTTGTATTATTTCTGGTGCATGTTTGAATGTTTTACTGTACTTGTTTTCTTGACAGACCATTATAGACTTTGGTTTATTATGTAGCTCGCTGAAGTTTTTCCCATGTTTTGATCGTTGAACTATTTACTGTTATTTTATGTTTCAGGCTGTCAATTGATTGACAAAGCATGGGAAAGCTTTCATGATGTTAAATTGTCAGACCGAACTTTAATATGGTAAAACCCACGTTGAAGGCTTCTTAATGCAGTCGTTATTCATTTGGTTACCTTTTCTTATTAGTATTTCTTTTCTTTCCTTCCCAAAACAATGTGTACAGGAACTCAGATCTGATAGAGACAATTGAATTAGAAAATCTTTTGATCAATGCATGCATTACTATGCACTCGGCTGAAGCTAGGAAAGAGAGCAGGGGTGCACACGCTCGTGAAGATTTCACAGTCAGTTTTTCCTTTCTTTCTTTTGTTCTTTTTCCTAGTGATTATTTGTCATTGCCTCATTTCACCTCGATGTTATTACTTTTAACCATGCAGAAAAGAGATGATGAGAAATGGATGAAGCACACATTGGGGTAACTCTCTCTCACTCTATCTCTCTCTGATAGCTTAGTGTGGATGGCTAACATTTTAAAGTTAATCAGAGTGATTGTGTGAAGCATTCAAATGCATTTAACATGGAAAACTTACTGAACCAAAGTGAAAAAACTATTCAGAAGGGTTAAGGTTGCTAAATTTTCATTCTTAGCATTTTCCTTAAGAGGAACCAAGGAAGTGTTTTGAAAAATTAAAAAAAATGGAATTCTCCCTTCACGGCTGATTAAGTTGTTTCTTACTGCTATTAACTAGATCTGTATTCTGAGCGCAGATTCTGGGAGAATGAAGCAGTTCGTCTGGAGTACCGACCAGTGCACATGAACACATTAGATGATGAAGTCGAGACATTCCCTCCGAAAGCCCGTGTGTATTAATTGCTCAAGTATTTCAACTTCAAGAACGAAGTGATTGACCAAGTTGGCCAATCTCGATTTTTCTATAGTTGTGTAAACTATATTAGGTTGAAATAAGTAGTTTGAAAGTGTTGATAATAATTCATGCATCCATCCTGGCGTGATGAGATGCAAACAGAAGAGCCCACAGTTAGGCATGAAATGCAGCATTATATCATTAGTGAATTATTTTTCACTTACATTCTCTTCATTGTTGTTGTAACAAACTAACAATGCAATTTGGAGATCAGCATATAAGAATTGGAGGTACCATGCAGCACATTAATGGTTTTAAATTGTTGAATGATCATATTCGGTGAGCGAGCCGAGCTGTGTAGAGTCAAATCTAAAGCTTCATCTAAATTCTAATGTAACATGATACTCCATCAAACAAAGAAGATATTGGATTATACTCTCTCTGCCTCTCTCAGTTTTTTAGTTTTTTTTAGTTGTCCTTTTAGCCATTTCTCCTACATAAAGAAAAATGAAAAATACTTCATCCGTCCCTGAAAGATTGTCACATTTTGACTTTTGGTGGTCAACAAAACACGATTTAAAATATAAATATCTAGTATTTTACATGCGAAAAAATTTATAATTAATTTTGCTATAAAGACCAAAAAAATTAAAGCTAAGGAGTATTGTTTAATATTTTACCATAAATAATCTACAAGTAAAGTAATATGTAGATTGAACAATGGTTCGATTATGATTAGGAAGATATTGAGGAGGTATCAACAAGCACCAGTGGTCTAGTGGTAGAATAGTACCCTGCCACGGTACAGACCCGGGTTCGATTCCCGGCTGGTGCATCCTTTTTTGTTCTTCTTCAGCCTACAAGTATTTCATTTTATTTGATGCATATTACAGAAAGAAATACTAGTCCCATATACTCCTTACAGTATTTTGGGCTTCCTCTTAATTGTTTCCCAATGTATTCCTTTAGTGAACATTAACTAGAGTCTAGATACCTTACAGTATGAGCTGATTGTGTTTCTTTATCTCAGCAATGGAGTATCTATCTAAATACTGGCAATAGTGTCTCTTCATTGACCTTTAGTTTCTCTGTTATGACTTATGAGAAATAAAAGGCTGTAATCAATATCATTAATTTATTACAACAAGTCTCAACTACAAAGCTACCAAAGCTGCAAAAAACAAATACTTCAATGCTGAAGGGGGGGAGGGGGATAATTTAAAGGAGTTCAAGACGAAAAATGGAAGGCAAAAAAAAAAAGATAAGGTCCCACCGAGACTTGAACTCGGGTTACTGGATTCAGAGTCCAATGTCCTAACCGCTAGACCATGGGACCAGGTTAATGCTTCTCCCTTCAATAAAATATAAAATAATTCCTTGTGAGAACTTCAACCAATTATACATTTATGTCATCATTTGATTAATAAAAGAATGTTTACGGTCCATTTGGATTGAGGCGAACTTACGTGAAATATTAAGTTCACCTATGTATCATGTTCGCTTAGGTTAATTGAGTTTAAATGATTAACATACATTAACTTAGATTCACACTAATCAACCCGCAGATTGAGGTATAATGTAGATGAATGATAATTCTAATTATATTTCATCTTATTTCACCTCAATTAGAAAATTTTACAATTTAGATAGTATCCAACCAACTTTATGATACATTTACCTAAATTACCTTAATCTATGCTAATTTTTAAGTTTTATCTTAGATTCATTCGATAGAGATGAACCATAAACATTACCTAACTCTCAATCAAACTAACAAAGTCCAAAATGCAATTGGTTATATCATGAAGCATGAGACCAAATACAAAATATTGCAATCTCAAAACAATCTAGTACCAACGCACATTGAGTTTGTGACATTTTGCATATAGAAAATTTAGCATTGTCAGAGTGAATCCGATTTCCAATTAGTAAGGCTTAAACTTGATTAATAAAAACATATGGAGGAGAACAATCTAGCAAATTGGTCAAACAGCCACTGGATCCAAATTACTAGTCCCCATTCATTGGGATATAAAATGAAGGGATCTACGTATGAAATTCTTCAAACTTTTCTCGTTTGTCTCAAGGATGAGAAGGATGTTTGCTATATTAGAATTATTCTCTTTAGCCATTATATGCCAGAAATTAAATAATACCATTCTATAAGATGCTCTTATACTTCAAATTTATTACACAATTTAAAAGACTTATTAAACATTTGACAAACATAGCCCTTCAACTCCTGCAATTCAATATCTCAAGTTCTCAACCAATGGATGCTCCAATGAACTAGTGGTAACAATGTAAATACACATGTACGTTATACAAAAATATTCCCAACTCTAACAAAGATATTTCTTATATATTCTTAAACATCAAATGTTGAGAGATAACACCATAATCTAGCGATTTACCAGTTGAGCTTATTAACAATACTCTTGAGTCTTGATTCATGATGCCAAATGTTGGAATCTCATTAAAAAATGAAGGGATTATAAATTATTTACCCATGACGAGGTTGCACCACCAGAAAAATATGTAATAAATATAAAAAGGAGTTAAAAAAGAAACTAATATAATTAAATCTATTAAAAATAGTCGCAAGATTTATAAAATCGGAAATAGGTTGATTCATCGACTCAGATTTAATTAACACAAAACTAGTTAACACATAATGACACTAACTTTTAAAAAGAGGCCGTTGGCACTTGAATGCTTAATTTACTAGTAGCATATGAAATGTTTAATAAGCAAGAAGACGTATAGCCCAAAAATGGAAGAAGTTACTTTTGAGTTTAGAGTGTGGGGTAGTTATTTGCAAATTGTACTAATGTGTGCACCAGTGAATTTTGACAGAAACGGAATTATTGAAGCATATAGATACACAGAGCTTTTTAGCTCTTTATGTTTCATAGTTCACATCAAGAAAGAGCAAGACCAGTCAAAATGATCATAACCTATTTAATATATTTGTTTGTCGCATTGCTTCACAGACCAACTAGCCAACTATACATTTGATCTTACCAGAAAAAGACATACTTAGTACTACTCCCATCACCATCTTCTTCCTACCACTTATATCATTGCAAACCTAAATCCTCCCCCCCATTAGACACGGGCTTCTTTCATCCCCATTTACCCACAAACTCTAATTTTACTCCTAATTCATTATTTGAAAACCATATGACAATATTCCGACGTCATTTAAGGATTCATCCACAACATACGAGATTAAACTGCAACTTGTCAAGATTAACTGGACAAATATCTCTATGAATAAAATGGAAAATAGAAGAATATTAATTATTTCGGGTAGATGACTTCATTTTTCATTAGAAAGACAACTACATAATATTATATGCATCAACTCTAATAAACAAATGAAGACAAAAGAAAAGTCAAAAGAGTTCAAAGGCACAAATGTAACATAAACAACTCTTTCATTACTCGAGATATTGAACTAAAATAAACAGCTGACAAGACAGAAAAAAGAAAACAAAATAATTTGAATGACAACTATAACTACTATCACTAAGCATCATCATCATCATCATCATCATGGCATGGCCTTCAAATTTTGTTGGGTTTTTCTTCATCGTCTAATAATTATTAGTAATGTTGAGAAGCCAAGAGAGGAAATACATAGCCACCATCCTCCTCCTGAATAAACCTGAACTCATTGTTATTGCCATAGCCTGAATGGTGCATCCATGATGATGAACCATTTAAGATGTGTTGTGTATCGACAACCGCCGTGGCTCCGCCTCTATTGGTGGCCGCCGCCGCAGTTGCCCTCCTCTCTTCTTTCTTGTACCTTATTCCACATGCATTGCATAATGACTGCAGTTTAACAATGTAAATCATCAAATTATTGCAAACCAAAACATTAAAAAATAAAATCAATAAATTAAAATGTGATTACTACTTATATTACAAATAGTAAAAAATCAGTTTAAAGTTTAAATAGACACACGTAAAAAGTGAAATGGAATGATGATATTATACTATTGTTACATACAAAGCATGATATTCCATTGATTGTATTTACTAAATATGGTGAGAAAATACTTGGCACATAGATAGCGTTTACATAATAAGCACTATCTATATAACTTCCATAGTTATAATTTAGACAGCGTTTATTAAAAGCACGACATAACAAAACTAAAAAACACTTTGTAAGCTTTTTTTTTTTGTTAATTAGCTATGAGGTGAGTTTCGAAGCAGAAAATTCTGATAACTAGAAATAGCTTTTCTTCACTAGGCTATTTAATTAATTATATATAAACTGTGTTTTTAGTAGTAGTAAATTACTCTTACTAAATAACCAATGTTATTTTTATACATTTAAAACAGTTAGATGAATTGGAATGAAGAATGGCGAAAAATGCAAACCTTAGGTCCTCTTGGGCCATTCCTCCAGAGGGGAGTAGAAGTGGTGTCACAGTTAGTGCAGCGGCGAGCTAAAAGCGGGTCGGGTCCACTGTTGGTGTTGGTCCTGGCAGCAGCACGGTGGGCCTTATTAGTGGAAGACGGAGAGGAAGATGAATTGTTGGTTTGCAAAATATCCCAGTTGCAGAAATTAGGCATACAATTGTCTTTCCTTATTCTGCTGCTACGTTTCTCATTTTCATGAGAGAAACGAGAAGAAGGTGGGCCAAGTGAAAGGGTGCAATCAACTGAAGGTGAAGATGGTGAATATCCATACATATTATTATGATCAACATCTTCATAGCTTTGATGGTTTTGCATTGAGAAAAGCATTGAGAATGAGTTGCAATTTGCAGCTCCTCCATGATGAAAATACCCACATGAATAACATGGACTCACCATGTTCTCGTTACAGTTGCTACTGTATCTTTGCATCATTGAATTTGTTTATGGACAATTAATTTGGGACAATAGTAAGAAAGTGTTAAGGTGGATAATAAATAAATAACGAAAATGAAGAGTAATAATGAGGAATGAGTAACCTAGGAGGATGTTTGTATTGTGTTGAGTGTTTGATGGGGAATGGAGAGGGTCTTAATATATAGTGATGGTAAAAGTGAAAGTGCATGTGCTACTTTGGGTGCTAGTATCAACTATGTTCTATGTATGATAATATCAGTATTTTAAACATCTTCGACTTTAAAGTATATTCTAAATACCTGATATGTCCATTACGTATAATAATATGGTTTTGAGTTAGATGCCAATGATTAATGAATATTTAAAACAATTAATTTAAATCGTAAAATTTTTTATTAGATCATTTGATTAATTCGGACTATAAAAAGTATTAGTATTATACGATTGTAATGTATGTGGTGAATGAGAGTACGTAAGTGGGTAGTCAAAAGAGGCCATGTGATCGGAGGGTGAGTCAGAGTGTTTGGGGTTCTCCGATCACGAGGCAACAGTCTCAAAACCTTCTCAGTATATTTGCTTCTGCCTCTTCCCCCACCCCACCTTTCCTCCCAACTTAAATGGAACTGTATATTCCAATATATTAGAATATTGTGAAAATTTAGTGTTTGTATTATTAAGTAATGATATATATTTATATAAAAAGATGCTTATTACTATGGGTTAATATAGTTAATAATCACTAATGTTAATAATGATTATTAATGTTATATAATCAATGATCACTAATGCTAACAATGATTAGTAATAAATATTTAAACATAACCTAACACTGCGAGTTTATGGGCTAAGGTTACCCATCAGCTTAACACAATACTTTCATACCTCAATTATAAATGCCATTTGTAAGTCATTATCAATTTTATGTTATTATTATTATTGTTTTTGATTATTTGTTAGTATTGAAATGAATGTGATGTATGAAAATAAAATGAAGAGGAAAATTGGTTGATCTAATTGTACTGGTCCAACATAGCACCACAGAGTTATGTGACCGACACGCATGTCAGGAGTCAGGAGGCACTATATTGTAGTGATCCAATTTTCGAGTCAACAAATGTACTTCCCTTCTTACTATTTCACTTACTATTTCGTATTCACCCGATCGACACATATTTTTCTAATCAATGCTTTATGCAATATATACTATCCGAATTTTCAAAACGTGTATTCGGTATTCTTCTACTTGAAAAAAATGTTTAATGGTCGCTAAAATACTGAACGTAAGTTCAACGCGTTAACTGGTACATTCGAACGTATGTATTGAATAATTTGCCTTGAAAACAGATTTTAAGATTGTATATCTATAGATTATTGTCATCTGTTTTTTGTTTTTCAATAACAAATAGTGTTAAATACTATATTTATTTAATGAAACTTATTTTGTTTTAGAATTTTGGTCTATCTGCTTATTTTGAAAAATAAAAACTTGAATAAGTGTTTTAGAACTATATGCGTAAATAACATTAAGTCTATTGTTTGGTCTGACCGAAATACGATTTAGTTAAAAATCAATACCTGGTTTTCAATTTTGGTCCTTAAAACTATATGTATATTCAATACTCCATCCGTCTCAAAATAGTTAACGTTTTAGCTATTTTCACATAGATTAAGAAAAATTAAAAATTGTGAAAAAGTACATTTGAGAAAATAGAATTACAATTATTTAGAACCATATCATTGGTTGATTGCTAATTTCAATAGAAAAAGTAGTCAAAAAATTCATTGAGAATCTAAAAGTACAATTTTCAATGTTAAAACGTCAACTATTTTGGGACAAAAAATAGTGCCAAAACGTCAACTATTTTTGGACGAAGGAAGTATTATCTATGTTGATGAAACTTATCCATGCGCCGGGGGGGGGGGGGGCATTAGGCATCCAATTTTGAGAGGCAACGTAATTTTTATAAATGTATTTTATGTATAGTATGTATTGATAAAAAAATACAAAAAATATAAATTAATATTAACATTAATGATAATTTATAATTCAATTGATAATTGATAATATAATTGAATTGATGAGATATATTATGTTAAATTTATAATTTTTGAACTATAAGAACTAAAGAGTCATTGGACTAAAAGGATTAGTGAACTAGTAACATAAAAACATCACATTAATATATAAACTCAACTATTATTGTAGCGCTTACTATAATTTAATCAATAATGAGAAACGTCACATGAAAGATGGAATGAGTTGACAGTTCTTTGCAATAAGAATGATATGTTAAACAATATAGATGTTGATTATATTATAAACGATTCTGCATTAAATAGTGCTTGGAGATATTGTCTTGTGCAATCATTTAATATTATATTACATTTCAATTTAATAAAAATGAGTTATCAGAAATTCAAAATTTATTTTCTAATATAGAGGGTCTCGTCTGATGATATCTAATCCAAGCTTTCAGTTGCGCTTTCAACTAGAAGGTCCTCGGTTCAATTCTTGATTGAGACAATTTGTTATACTATTGTAATCATACCCTCATAGCTAATTTATATATAAGTATATAAAAAATTTGAGGGCCCCATCTCAAATTTTTTGCACTAGACACTGGAAATATATGAACCGATCATGTCTAGGCCTGTGAGCAAACGTCTTGGTTCGAAATTATTCGACGCATTCGATTCGAAAAGATTCGGCTCGAAGTATGTTCGAAGGCATGATACTGATACCTGAACCTTGATTTTTAGGTATTTCCAAAATCGAGACGAACGGTTCGATTTAGTTCGGCTCGATCACCCCCCTCCCCCGTCATTAAATAAGAGGGTTGAACCATTGTGGACTAATATATGTATTCCTTTCAACCCACATATATTCCCACATATAAACCCTAATCACTATATATGTATTTAATTAATGATAAAATCCTTAACAACCCACATATATTCCCTTATATGTACAGTGTACTTCTCTCATTCTTTCATCTTTACTCTCCAGATCACCCTCCCCCTCCCCTTCGGCCCTCCCTCATCTCTTCTCTTCTCAAAAGCCGTTACCCCATCCCGCTCCCCCTCATGAGGCATGCCTAGCCTTGTGATCAAACGGCTCTGTTCGAAATAGTCCGACATATTCGACTCGAAAAGATTCGGCTCGAAGTATGTTCGAAGGCATGATACTGATACCTGAACCTTGATTTTTAGGTATTTCCAAAATCGAACGGTTCGGTTCGAAAAGGTTCGAAGGCATGATACCGAACTCGAACCTTGCAAATATTCGACTCGATTCGGCTCGATTACAGGCCTAATCATGTCAATTACATGTGGTTTACTTTTATTTTTATGAGATAAATTCGTGTCCAATAAGGTTCGAACCCATGACCTCTTACTTGAAAGCTTGGATCGAATGTCAATCAGCTATTGAATCATCGGCAACGAAATGCAAACTTAATTATCACAAGAAAGTAACATAGAATCCGAACTTAGCGTTTGAGCATAGCACATAGACGAGTCGGTAAACGCAGCGTGAAATGACGTGAAAGGAACGGTGTGGAAATTGTATAAAAAAAGAAGTGATATTCTGAATGATAATCATCGCAAGTTTGGAATCATCAAAAAGCCCTCCATCTTCGTCTGGTCTACGTAATGGAAAGCTTTTTGAAGATGTAGTAATTGAGGAAGATTCTTGGATTTGTTTGATCATTAGTTGGAGGGAACACAAAAGTGAAAGATTCAAAGTAATCATCAATTAACATAGTTTGCAATCATCAAAGTAACACTTGTTCTTCTTCGTATACTGTAATCTTTGACCCAAATATGGAAGCTTGGACAACATAAAGCTAGACATTGCTTCTTTCTTTCATTCATCAGAGTACTTCTTACTTGGGGAATGGCGACAATCCTATTACATCGATCAATGTAACTCTACACTCGCTTTCTTTCGTTTTTTTAGTTGTCATCTTACTCTCTAATATTCGTTATTTTATCATTTCAGTATAATAATTATTTAAGTTTTCGTCATAAGCCTATACTTTAATGTATCAAAGGTACAATATTAATACCGACTTTAACTCCGAAAAAAGCAGTATTATTAGAAATATAAAAATAGATCGATCCTGTGAAGATTAAAAAAGAATAGAGTATCGGATCATATGGAGATTGGAGTCCATATAGTTGGACAAATAAACTGGGACATACACCTCTTTCCAAAATATGCTTTATTCCGTCTGTATTATGTATCAACTACTCGATCCACTAAACAATTACATTGTGATTTAGCTACCCGATACTGCTCTGACTTATTAATTTTAATTTTAATCACACGTACGTGTTTTTATATCACTCCAAATTCAAATAAATATCAATCCGATCTTGTGCAGGGAGACTACTTTAGAAGAACACTTGACTAAATAACATGATGATTAATTTAATTTCTACCTATTTTTTTTAGTCTATTAAATCCTTATGCTTACAGTTTAAAAATTACATTAATATGTACTTAAGCGTCAATTCGTGACACAAATCGAACTCTTTTTACTAGGAAAAAAAATGAAAAAAAAGAATTGGAAAAAAACAAAAAATAAAATTGAAAAATAAATTGGAAAAAAAAAGTGTATCATAAAATATTGGGGGTAGTTTAGTCATTTTGCCCCTCCAAGTTTCATTAAAGTAACTAATTTTTCAAAAGTTTCATTTTTGCCCCAAAACTTAATTATTCACGCCGAAAATCGTTAATATTGATTTTTGAATTGGAGGGCTTATTATAGATATATACCATGAGTGTAATTTTGTATACCTTCAAGGTTACGTTATTGTATAATGTGCCGATATATTATGTACATGTAAAGTAGGGAAAATATATTTCGAACAAACAAATTTAATCATAGCACTACTAGTTATTTTGCATCAACAAACGAGAGTGCGTGATGATATAGGAGGTTACCATTATGAGATTATGGCCTAATATTTGGAGCGATTGGTTGCATGCAAAATAAATGATGATAATCACGAATAAAGGGCGTTGGTGAATGGTGATGATGAACCCCTAAAAGGATAAATTCATACATTCCTCCTCAAAAGCAGCAACCTTAAGATCCAACTCACTGCTGAATCTTGCTCTCTACACTAGCTTTTGCCTTCCAGTATAAAGATAGAATTTCTGATTGGTCTGCTTGATCATCATCATTCCATTGCCAATCTGGCACCTAGCTATACCAACTTTTTCATTTTAATCTTTTTATTTATTTCATTTCATTTCACTATTATAATTCACCTATTTTTATATCCTAAAAATGAAATGTTATCATTCCGTATTTGTTAGTGGAGTGGGCGAGAAAATTCATATAGTAGAATGCGTTAATTATAAGAAGTACTAATTCATCGCCAAAATCATTAAAGTGAGTATACAATATCAATGAGCCAGTTTTTATAATTCACGATGAGATTAGTTTTGAATTCAGGAACTTCAACACTAATTCCAAAAGCCCATTTAATTAACTCATACAATACCATGAGTTGGAGAACATAAATGAATTTGATAAGTATGAATTTGTTTTTGTAATTTTTAATTTGTTAAAGTTAATAATGGGGTAAAGATAAAGGAAGTGAGAGGAAGGAATAGGAGCAAAAGCAGAGGAAGTAGTTATAAGCTAAGGAAATATATGTAGCCTGGAGGAGTAGAAAGAGTTGATTCTGGTCAAAATCAAATAAGAAATTGGCATCTAAAGAATAAACTGAAACTTCGAATTGTCTCCTCTAAAGAGATCTAGTCTTGTTGCCAAAGGAAACTTTGAATCTGTCTCTTCCTTCTTTCTTTAACATGTTCTGTTGTTTTCCTACCGTTTCCCCATTAACAAAAAGAGAATATTCAACTTCGTTTTGCTCCACCTCCCTTTTTTCGTTTTTAATTTCATCTTGCTTTACCTAATCGCTTCACTAATGTATTCTTATTAGAACATAAAACTCCCTCCCTAATCCATCTTATGAAGATTGTCTACGTTTCGATATTTTGATAGGCCAACCTCTAGCTATGCCCATGTTTGCTAGACTAAATACTCTCGTCTCGAGCAAATTATAAAAAGTCTGAAACTGTTATGGAAATAGCTACTTCCAAACGGGAAAAGTTTCCTAAATACATTCAATCTGTTTAGGACAATAATTCAAATTTGAATAATTATATATTGAAGGAATTCCAGATGGCTTAACTAGTTATCAATGTTGACAAAACAATCGGATAGCTCACTGTGTTTTATTTTGAAGATTAATACACTCAAATGGAGCTCAATGTTTTCTGATGGCTTTGCTGCATCAACACTCCTTCTATGTATAATGAAAATTTCAGTAATAATCAATAACCTCACAGTTTCTCAACGGACTAGCTTGCTGTAGTGACCACGACCTAGCAAATAGGTTTCCCAAATTTTAGTTGGCGATGTATAATTAACATCTCTGGTGTGATGAATTTATCTGAAGGATGCTTGAATCTCTTCCAATGTTCTTCCTTTAGTTTCAGGAACACACAATGAAACAAATGCCAGCGTAAATGCTGAAACTATCGCATAAATGGTGAAGGTCCCTGTTATTCAAAAACATGTAAATTAGTTGTAGCTTTCAATAGTGTGTGTAAAAACATTCAATGAGATAGGGTGATAGAGTGAGATCGGAACCTCCACTGCTCCAAGCTAAAAGCAAAGGTGCTGACATAGTCACGAGCCAAGCAGACAACCAATTTAACAAGGTTGCTACACTGCCAGCAAGACTCTTAATATTTACTGGAAGAATCTACACGAACCATTGTATACACATTGAGTGTCCAAATGTTAATATGTAAGACATGAATTATATTGCAAATTCAAGAATGATAATAATTCATAATTATCTATATGAATGATACTAAGAATTTCATACCTCGGACATTATTAACCATGGAATAGCTCCGAGTCCAAGAGAGAAACCAATCACCAACACCTACAAAACCTTCATGTTAATAAAAATCGATGAAATACTCCACATATATATCTTCAAATGTAATTGCAAATTCATTTAGTTCAGACATGTGAGGGACCAAGGGAGGGAGGGGGGTCTCTGGAAATTGTTATCCTAAAGAAACTTACTACAAGTCCAACCAGGGACAATGTCCCTAAGATACCATGATAACTCTCTGGCAGAATATCCTGCAGTCATTAAAAAAATTGGAGATATTACAAATTCATCATATAAATACTAAAGACTATTCATATGGATTCATTAGTACAAGAAGATGAAGAAAGAGTTGCTTACCTCCAAATAGAATGCGGCTGCAGCAAGCAAATTGCTGGCGATCATTAGTGCAGAAGACATCTACACAAGGAATCACATTATTAAAATTCTGACTTATAATCTAATTAGAACATAATGAACTATAGTTATATAGAATGTACTTTAAGAAGCACTCTGCGTCCCATCTTGTCCACTAACGATGTTGTTACCCCAGTAATAATGACCTGTACAATCCCAATCCCAAGTGTTGCAAGTTTGAAGGACGCAACCCCTACACGCATTTGAAAGGGAAAATCAGATTAGGGAAGACCTCATCGCATCAACAATAACTTACAAGTTACACCCATCAAAGATATTGTATACTGTATTACAATATAAGATATTTTTATCTGTCCAATTCAAGGTTATTCGAGCTATGAAGATATACAAATTTCAGCTAATAAGGAACATTTTAAACACTCACCAGCATCTTTAAATATATTGCTTGAATAGAACAGAACACCGTTAATACCACTCAGTTGCTGGAGAACAAGTAATCCGATCCCTATCTGTTCGGAAAATGTTGCCAATATTGAGAAGAATTATTGAAGAAGAAATTAGATCAAAGAAATATTTTCAACTCCAAGATACATAAAGAGAATTAGAACTTCAAAGTATATACCATTAACGGATACCAGTAGCGCTTCCTCTTTAGCTCTGCAATTCGGATGGTATTGCCTTTCCTTGAGGATGCCACTGATTTCTAGGGGAACATGACAATATGAGTACGGGTTTTCAATTACAATATCTTAAGGCCAGCTGATTTTCCTTTAGACGTACTCTCGTGTCAAAAAGATGGCCGAGTATCAGTTATTGAAATGCATTGAAACTTGACAATATTTTGGAGCTGGGGATTAGTGTTTACCAGCAGGAGGATGTAACTGAGCTTTACTATAATAGAACTAGTACTATGTGACTGAGGCATTGAGCTTATCAAAGAAATTCATACATGTAGAAGATCTTAATACCTTGATTTCATTGACTTCAGTAGTAATGTCTGTCTCAAATCCTCTTAAAACTTGAAGCGAGGTTTCAAAATCTTCAGTCAAACCCATTTTCGCCTTTTAGATGTAGAAATAGATGAGCCAACAAACAAAAGAAAATATTACTAAATGTAACACATTTTTGTAAGACATACCAACCAACGTGGAGATTCTGGAATGAAAAACAGGCCAGGTACCAATATAGTGCATGGTAATGCCCCTGCGAAAGATGTTTTAGTAAGAAACACAACACCCTAATTTATTTTTGATGTACTTGAGAGTTGAGACTTTCATTTGTACTACATATCTGAGTAGGTTCAACACAGTACAAGAACGCATTTAGGAGCATATAGACTACTTTTTTCTCTTTAGTGGCATATAGATACTTGTTACAAATTGTCTTCACTATTAATAGATTTGAGAATTGAGGCCACATCTAGAAAGGAGCATGACTAGCTTATCAATTCTGCAACTAAGAAAATAAAAGACACTGGTCAAGTTTTTGCATTTACTTATCCAACATACCAAAGCTTCAGTCGCGTCAGAATCTCACCTAAAATTGCAAGTAGTCTCCAAGGGAGGAAGAGTCCCAATAGATATGCCAAGAAAATACCAATTGTGACTCCCAGCTACATAGAAACATAAAAGTTAATTAATCTAAGTGTAATTGACCTTGAGGAATTAACAAGGCAGCGGGTCATCAGAGATTACTTGATTGACAGATCCAAGACTTCCTCTCATGTTTTGAGGAGCTATCTCAGCAATATAGACTGGAACCTAAATAAGAACAACATCAAACAAACGCAAATGAATGTTTTCCATTCCACAACAATTTATAATTGTTTCAATATAGGGTAAAAAAGCAAAAAACAGTTACCGTGTAAGATATAATACCCACACCAAATCCTCCTAACAACCTTCCCATGTTCAAAAATGATGAGTCCTATCAACAAGCAAATGAGGAAATTCTCAGTCTAATCAAATTACATGGTCATACGTCATGTATGTATGTAAGATTACACTGAGGTATAACAGGTCGCTTACTTGTGCGAATGATATGATTAGCCATCCAATTATATTTGGTATTGAGGCAATCATCAGTGACTGCCAGACCAGCATTCATTATACAGAAGAAGAGGAAGACGAAATCATAGATGTTAAGATCATTATTCACAGAGGAAAACAATCATAAAACAGAAAGAACAAACACATATAAGAGCACATACCCCTTTTCTTCCAATGTATTCTGCAATCTGTCCACTGGATATGGCACCAACCATTGCTCCTACATTTGCCAACGAACCAAAAACCGAAAACTGCCCACCCAAAATCATAAACTCAAATGATAATTCTGATGTTTTCACTGATAACATCTAATTCAATTAGGTAGAGAAGTCCATTTTTCAAATTCTTATATCCAGTCATGGAATTTCTGAGAAATTTTCATTATTTGACGACTTAATTAGTCATAAAATACTAGTTGAATACTTCCTCTTTCCCATAGATGTAGTCAAGTTTCATTTCAGATTCCAACCTTTGAGACATTGATTGGTTCAAGTTACTCTGATTTCATTTTAACTAAGATATAAATACTTCGTACGTTAAAAGGACAATCGTTTAAATACTTTGCAACAAACATTATTATAAATCATAAACATTTGAACTAAAAAATTAAACTATTAAAAATCAAAATTAAAATCAAACCCAAGCAAAAAATCACAAATACATAACCAAATATTTGGACCAACCTCTGAAATTGAAAGATCAAGATCTTTCATGATATCAGCTTGTGTAGGATTAGAATAACCACACTGCAAAAAACAAGACGAAAAAGCAGAAACCAATTGGTTTCAGTAAGCCATCTCTAAACCATATATGTGATCTAAGTAGACCGAATTACATGTACGGAACAATATCGAGAACTAAGTAACATAAGAACCAATATAGCATACGAATTAAATCAACCATCAGCCATATAAGGTACTACATTTTATTCGTCCATAATCAATTAATTGAAGTATTCACGACAAATCGTAACACATTATTACTGAATTGCATGCACATTAAGAAAAGTGAAATGTAGTTTCACCGTGAAGCCGAACTGGATAGGGCCCAATGCGACGACGGAAACGCAGAGGAAAATGGAAACGGATTCTCGAAGGAACATCGAGGAAGAATTCATCATACTGCTGCCGGACTCACGCATCCGGTACCAACTTCCGGTGTGCAATAATAATGGCTTCCGTATTCCATCTTCCGACGACCCTTCGTCTCGATAACTCATCGGACTAATTCGTTTTTCTGATCAGGAAAATGGACAACAATTTTGGGACGGTTGACTTAGATTTGGTCTCAATGTCGTCGGAGTGACTGGGTTTGGAGAGTTTAATGTTAATGAGTGTCTCTGTAAGAGGAGTGGAGTTCCAATTACTTTTTGCTGAATATGATATAGGCAACTGTCGTGATCTTTCAGATTGTGATCTCTGTATTCTTCAATATGTTAATTAAACACTTTGAGGCATAAACTACAATCTTTGAAAATGACTCTCTTCGATTTTTTTAATTACTCCCTCCAATCCAAAAAAGTATAGTTTTAGAAATTTCACATAAATTAAGAAACATTTAATGCACTCAAAATTTCTATCTCTACCCCTATAAAAGCAATCATTAGTGCTCCATTTATCTAATTAAATATGAAGCAATCATTATTTGATTTGAGTCTTTTTATGTAAATAGGGGTATTAAGGAAAAAAGTGGTATATTTTACTACCATTTTAGACTTTGGCACCACAATTAAGGATCGTCATATTATAAGGATAGACAATATTATCTCAAATTCCAAGATAACAATATACTTAACTCATGTTCATTTAATGACAAGATTATAATAGAAAAATTAAATCAAAAAATACATTAATAATATAAATCAAAAAATTTGCTAAAATGACAAGTAAAAAAAATGGAGAGAGTGTTACTGAGTTATTTACTAAATAAAGTGAGTTGGATAACAAACAAATAATGTATTGATAATATAAAACAAAAAATTTGCTAAAATGACAAGTAAAAAAATGGAGTGAGTGTTATTGAGTTATTTACTAAATAAAGCGAGTTGGATAGCAAACAAATAATTTTTAATTCACAACAGTTAATCTCTCATTTTACTTAACGGTCCCATTCTATTATTTGTATGATTCAAATTCACGTCATACGAAGAGGCTAAACTTTCACCACAACATCCAAACTCTTTACCAACTGAGCAATGGCACAAGAACAAATAATTTTTAGTTCACATGACTATATTAAAAATTGAAAGATTCAAATTGCATAATCTACACACTTTTATGAAGTTTAACCATTATTTTTTTAGAACAAAATGGTGGTAGCACATCTTGATAGAATCATAGGAGTTAGGACTTCACTTTTACAATGAAATAAATTTTGAATATCTTGATCTGTTATTTAACTTTTATCTAGAAATAAAAACATGAGTGTTAATTATTCCACCGAGTTCTCACTTCAATTTTTTTAAATTTAATACTATTTTTATTTAAGTAAACAATGTTTTTACATGAAATCGAGAAAGTTATTGAAAATTAATAGGATGGAGTATTATATATTTCATGCTTGATGAATGACGATAAATTATGTAATTTTGCCATTTATTTTAGTTGATATTTACATTTTCAAAAGAATATTTAATAGAAATTTCCTCTTAAGTGTCTATTTAATGTATTCAAATTGCAATAACTGTGATACCAATAATTGTTGGTTGATTCATTAATGAGGAACATATATATAAATTTTTATTTTTTTAATTAACGTAAAAAATACTAGAACCATAACTATTAGAAAACTGAAACAGTAATAAATATTACTGTCGTGAGAGAAAGGTGCATCATCCATGATTGTAAATTTGTGGAGTATGAGTATGAGTATTTATTTCCTGATTGTTACTTCCGTTGATTTTATATAACGCCAATCGTTTAATCAATGTTGCAATCATTAAATAATTGTATTGGCATTAATGTTATAGATATAATCGATTATTTTTAAATCATCTAAAATAAATAATGTGAACAACAAAATCATTCAATCATTATATCAACATTTGTAATTAACAAATGTGAACTAACAATGTGCCCAATTAACACTTAACGTCTTAACCATACATAGAAGTGAAAGGACATAAAAAAAAAGCATTTTAAGTGGCCACGATTTATAATAAAACCAAGTGTTTTTTTTTAATATATAAATTAGCGTTGAGGTGAGTATCGAACTCACGACTTTTTAGTCACTAGCAAATGTTAAGATCAGTGATAATTAATGATCTTATAGATCATTTTAAAACTAACATTTATTGACCAGGCCTTTTGCTTCAATGATTAATCCCTTCATTTAGAAAGAAATCCACACTCGTGTGAGAAAATCAGCGTGAAAAAGGACCATTCATTTTTTTTTTTTTGATAATTTGATTAATCCCTTCATTTTGGTCAAGAATTTGTTGGAAGTACTATTATTTTCTTCTTCTTTTTTCTTAATTTTGAAATTTGAACTCACTAGCATTATCTATATCATTTTCTTCAATTGTTTTACTTTCATTCAACCATGATATCTGATTTTTACAATATGTAGTGATAGAAATATGTGTAGTCAAAAATTAAAAGAATTGACATATAATGATATTTATAAAATTCAAAAAGTGGAAAATCCATTTACCTAATTTTACTAATCTCGTATTAATAGATTATAACTTTAAAGACAAAAAAAAATAACTATTACTTATATCGTTCTTTTTTATTTGTCTTTCAAGCCTTAATTTTTATTATTTTTAAATAGTTATTTTTCTAGCATAACTAATTATAGAATTTACATTTTCAATGTACTTTTTGATTACCTTATATTTTTCTTAATCTATGTGCCGATGATAAGAAACACAAATAAAAAAAAATTTAAATAAAAAGGAATGGAGGAAATATCCAATACGAGTATATGGTGAGCTCAATATCAATTAGTCAAATCAAATAATTATTTGATAAATTGACGAAATATATTTCATGCTCAGTTGCTCACAACTCACAAGTACTCAAAATAAAGGCTAGGACTGTAGAAGTATATATAGCAGAGTTGAATAAGATCCACAATTTACTACACCGCATAATAGTCAAAAAGCTGGAATAGCTCAGTTGGTTAGAGCGTGTGGCTGTTAACCACAAGGTCGGAGGTTCAAGCCCTCCTTCTAGCGTTCTTTTTTTGTTTGTATGATACTTTTCGTTTAGTATCAATATTTATCATTAAAAAAATGTATTTTATAAGGTTTTCTTTTACTACAACCTAATTGTATGTCTTATTTGTCCTTAAAACACTAGACTAGCTACATTGTCCTTAATTACTACTACTAACGAAGTCGTGTCTGAAACTTATAGAATATGGTGAAACCTCTACAAATGACTCAACATTGTAGGAGACCTGCTCAATCTCTTGTATAATGTCCACTTTTATCATTTGGGTGATACAATTCAATTATAAATGATCATCTACAAATTCAAACCTAATTACTATTACAAAATTTTGTAAAAATGCAATCTCCTTCCACTTGAAGGTAGAATGTTGCTTTCTCTCAAAGCCTAGCATGGTACATCAAATGTCTTATGACCCAAGTTTTCAACTAAAAGTACTTGGTCCAATTTTAGTTGGAGACATTCTAATTGTTTGTAATATTATTGATTTACAAAAGAAAAGAAATGTCTTACGGAGTCTAGCGAATAAAAATAGTGGTATAGATTAAATTAAAACCTAACTCTTTTGAATTGAGAATTGAGGAATAGTCTTGGTATATGTAATATGTGCAAGCAAGTGCAACTATCTAGAAATCTAGAATGCAGTGTACAAGAGGAGCTCTTATGGTGAGAAATCCAAATCTGCCGCCATTAGTTTATTTTCAATTTTAATTAATGGTTTTTTTTTTTTGCTTAACAACATTTTTAGCTTCAATATTAAGAAGCTATAGTAAATTAGTGACATTGTACCCAACATTCAATAATATATATATAAACTATACTTAAATGATTAACTTATGCAAATAACAATTTGTGGTTGTTGGCATTCCAACGGTAATTATTGTGTGAATTTTGCAAAATGTACAATTTTGCAAGAATTTACAAACAAACAATTTACTCACAAATTTACAGAATATAATATGACCATGCATTCGATTTCATTTGAAAAGACTTGCAAATAAATTCAAGCTAAGCATGCTTCTTTAATACTAGTAGTACATAGATTAGGCAACAACCTCCTTTTAACTTGACTGTAAAGCTCAAGTTAAAGCACCTAAAATTTCCAAGGGTGAAAAAAAGAATGAACTAAAATGTCATGGTGCATTAAATATAACACCCAATCACCAATCTATTTTATATCCTAATACTATACTTAGCTTGTTTTAATTAAGGAGTATTTTTCTTTATATTCTCGTTTTCGAATGTAATGAATTATTATATTTAACTTAGACAATAATCGATTAATTTGTCATCATGATTTAGCCGGATGATCTAGAGCGATGAGGTTCTTTCTGTAATGTAATGTTTTGTTAGCTAAAGTAAATGGCATGGAAAATCTCAAAGGCTTTTCTCGCTTATTAGCTTCCAAGTCTCTGTCTGTATTTTGCGTACAAGACTCGAGTCACAACACGCACAGTTCACCCTCACCCACCTACTTAATTGGTCACCATTCCCTCTCCATTAACCAACTTACTGTATAATGCAATGCATCTAAATCACCACCTGTCCCTGCGACCTTCTCATACCCACCCACATCTATATATACCTTCCGCAAATACGCCTTTCAACACATCGATCCCAGCAGTTTTCGAGCACTGCAATTAAGGACTACTACCTGAGAAAAATGGCAATGCTAACAACTTTTTTCTCTAGTCTCGTGTGCTTGGTTCTTTTCACACTCTGGCTTTTTTCGATTCCTTCAGAGGCTGCCATTAAGAAGTACCAATTCGATGTAAGTTCATATACAAATCAATTCGAGTATTTTTTTTCGTAACCAGTAGTTAACGTACGCTAATTGGACGATTCCATGTTTTGCAGGTTCAAGTAGCAACTGTGAGTAGGTTGTGCCATGCAAAACCAATTGTTACAGTTAATGGGATGTATCCAGGTCCTACAATATATGCAAGAGAAGGGGATAGAGTTCAAATCAATGTCACCAACCATGCACAATATAATATGTCCATTCATTGGTATGAACATATAAGCTTTTAATCAGGAAATCATAATCAACCTACAAAACTGACACTGTGTGACAAAATTTTTCCAGGCATGGATTGAAACAATATCGAAATGGTTGGGCAGACGGTCCGGCTTACATAACTCAGTGTCCAATCCAAACTGGTAACAGTTATGTATATGAGTTCAATGTAACAGGACAAAGAGGTACCTTGTGGTGGCATGCACATATTTTTTGGCTGAGAGCTACTGTTTATGGTGCAATTGTAATTATGCCTCAACAAGGAACACCTTTCCCTTTCCCACAGCCAGATAGAGAGGAAGTTCTTCTACTAGGTAAGGTTCACCACCAATTCATCCATCATGATATTGTCATGTTGTTTTTTAACAAAAGAAGCAAGGATACATGTTCGGATTGCCTCTACTTTTCGATTTACTATTCTATTGTGGTTGGCAGGTGAATGGTGGAATGCAGATGTTGAAGCAGTAGAGAAGCAAGGGAATATGTTGGGATTGCCTCCCAATAGCTCTGATGCACACACTATCAACGGAAAGCCTGGACCGCTTTTCCCATGTTCTGAGAAACGTAGGGCAGATATTTTGTTTTAGTAACTAAGCATGACTTTTTTCTATTCTCAAAAACTGCAGAATTATAATATCACCTTTCTATGCAGACACTTTTGCCATGGAAGTGGAAAAAGGCAAAACATACCTCTTGCGGATCATAAACTCTGCATTGAACGATGAGCTCTTTTTCGGTATTGCTGGTCACAAAATGACCGTGGTGGAGATAGATGCGGTCTATACAAAACCATTCACAACATCTTCTCTGCTTATCGCTCCAGGACAGACTACAAACGTTATTGTTCGTGCAGATCAGGTTCCAGGGAGATATTTTATGTCAGCAAGGGCTTTTATGGATGCTCCTCTAGCAGTAGATAACAAAACTGCCACAGCTATATTCCAATACAAAGGCATTTCAACAACAGTTCTCCCCTCTCTCTCACAATTGCCTGCACTAAATGACTCAGCATTTGCTTTAGGCTATAATAAGAAGCTGAGAAGCCTGAATTCACAAAAGTACCCTGCCAATGTTCCTCTGAAGGTTGATAGGCATCTATTTTACACAATTGGACTTGGAATGAACCCATGTCCTACTTGTCTTAACGGAACACGATTAACAGCTTCTTTAAACAACATATCTTTCGTGATGCCACAAACCGCGCTCCTCCAAGCTCATTACTTACACAAGAAAGGAGTATTCACAACTGATTTTCCAGATAGACCCCCAACCACATTTAACTACACTGGCGCACCACTGACAGCCAATCTCAAGACCAATACTGGAACAAGAATCAGCAAGATTGCCTTTAACTCCACAGTCGAATTGGTGTTACAAGACACTAATTTGCTCACAGTTGAATCACATCCATTCCATCTACATGGCTACAATTTCTTTGTCGTTGGATCTGGAATTGGAAACTTTGACGCGAAAAAGGATCCTGCTAACTATAACTTGATCGATCCTCCAGAGAGGAACACAGTTGGTGTTCCTACAGGTGGTTGGACTGCCATCAGATTTCGCGCAGATAATCCAGGTATGTCCAAATATAATTATAACTATAATCGCTTCTTAATACATTCTAATAATGATATTTTGTGACAAAAAACTACCAGGGGTATGGTTTTTCCATTGTCACCTAGAGCTACACACTGGATGGGGATTGAAAACAGCATTTGTGGTAGAAGATGGTCCTGGACCAGATCAAAGTGTGTTGCCAGCCCCTAAAGATCTCCCAACATGTTGATAAATGATGTGTATTTATAATTTCATGTGCGATATTATTATTCTTTGAAACTGCAGAGGTCGCGAGCGGTAGAGTGATTTGTTTGATTTGGTTAAAACTCTGAATAATAACATAACGTCCCCAAAGGGATGAAATTGAATGAATTTAGTCATTGCTTTTGTTTTTATCTTCACAATAACTGATATCAGAGAAACTAATTGTCAATAACTGGAATCAGACACTAATATCATGAAGATGAAAATAAGCATCACAATCATTAAACAAAAGACATACAACTAGAATATGAGTGTTCAAGCGGATATGTGAAACCGTGAGCTTAACTGCTGGTACTATGCACTTCAATTCTTACCGGTTAGCTATACCAGAAGGTGAAGTGATACATGAATATAGATAGGACAGAATTAGAACAAAATTTTAGTCTCGACCATCTATAAAATATTTAATATGACTAGTGATGAATAATTTCTTTTTATCTTATAAATAGCAAGGGTTGAATACATATGTGTTAATCTAATTCAATTATTGTAGTCTCCTAACAAAATAAAAATAATATATTTCAAGCGGATGTAAAGTAATAAACCAGTAAAAAATTCTAACTTTTAATCGAAATTTAAACGTTTACCAGTAACTTCGATTCCACCATACAACCTCTTTATCTAATAATTAATCAGAATTGCTTACACTACTAAATCAATTATTAAACCAACTAAGTATCCTAAACTCTCAATTATCCATGTGTCTGGACTCATTAATTATTCAAGTGTGAATCAAATAGTTTCAATCGCATGATGTGCACGACAGTTCCATATTCAAGAGAGCTAATTATGATATTATTACATGAGCGGTAGTAGATCATAATCTCACATAATTTAGATGCTCATAAATTGATCAAATTCCGAATAAAACAAATCACGCATTGAATTACAATGAATAAAAGTAATGTATAACAATTTTCAAAATAACATGTTAATGATTCAATTGTAATGTTTCGTATGAAGACATTTCATTCATAATTATAAAACTACAAGACATGATTGTCTTTGAAATAAAACTACAAGACATGAGATCTTGCTGAAAAAGTGAATATTCAAGAAAGGTGGTTTGTTGCTGCTGCGAATGGCTAAGGTTCATTAATGAAAGGGTTCAGTAATTTTTATTAATCAACATTTCAGTATTTTTCAATATAAAGATGATATACATTACTAAAAATATACCATTTTAAGATGGTACAAAATAAAACATTCAAAAAGAAATATACCAAAATTATTCTATGCACCAATTTAGTTTATGTACAAGAAATCGTTATACGAATTGATACGAATTATAAAAAATGCAAAGCTAAATTAGTGTCCCCCTCGATTGCATATTGGACTTTTTGTTGGATCACGAGTTGAATAGCAGTCAGATTTATAATTAAAATTTGTACAAATAATTCTCAACCCAAATAAAAATCAAAGTTATATAAAACGTCCAATTTAATAAGTAAATCCATTCAACTCCAACTTTACCACTATATTTTGTCAATAGAGAAAAATGATGCATTTTAGTTACATACATAAAAACCGAATGAAAATTTACTATTAAATTATAAGCGATAACTCCTTTATACCAGTAAAAAAAACGCATTCATCAACTAATAGTTTTATGTAATATATAAAATTTTGGTCAAAATATAGAACTTTGACTGAGCGAGACAATATACAATTTTAAATTTTGGTCAAAAGTAGAAGTCAAATTTCAACTTTTTAACTATTTGAAGTATTGCCGTTATTGATCCCCCATTATACAAATATTGGATAAGTAATAATCTAAACTAACTATTACTATAAAATATACACTAGTAAAATAATGAAGATGCTAATTAAGTTACATGGATTCAACTATTTAATATTTCAACTAGTTCGAATTTACAACAAAGAACACAAGATTGAAATTCACCAACTCTAGAGATGTCAAAGAACAATAATGATTTACCATATCAGGATTATTAACACCAACTATTTAATAATGAGTTTGAGTATATTTTATGAATTCTAATATATGAATATTAAAATATTGACAATTATAGAAAATCAAAAATAGTTGGCACCATATGAGGGGTAAAATAATAATTTGAGTAATAAATAATAGTTATATACAGTAGTAGCTAGTGCCTAACACTATAAAGATAGAAACCCAATACTCCATAGAGCTCTGTGTTTTCTACCAACTTGTAACGCCATCGCCAACCTCAACCTCAACCTCAACCTCGCCAACTTCCCTTCTTTTTTGTATGTTACCCAACTTCATCTTATTTCCAATATTTTTTCTAACTTTATATTCTATATTTTCTTGATTTAGCTTTCAAGATTATTCATTAGATGCATTTATTATGTACCATTTGTTCTTGATTTTCTTGGACTTTGTTGATTTCTTAGTATTAATCAATCTCAACATAAACTGTCCTTATCCATTATGAATTAACGTGTTTAGATTTCTGTAAGATGTTTGATGAATCCTTTATAAAACCAAACTGATGATGATTTAACTTTGCAGATTGGTAGTATAGTGGAATGAATGATGTGCTTATGTGTACCACTTAAATCTGCTTTGTTGAGTGTTCTAGTGTTGGTGATAATATCTATTTTGCTGAGTTTTGATTCTTTTTTTCTTTATTGTGTTCTTGGCCGTTTGCTATCTTTTTCTATATAGATAAAACAGTGAATAATGTCGATTAGAATCAGTCATATTTGCCCGAGTGGCTTATGTACGATAAAAGGTATTATTACATTGGTCATCTAGATGATTATTGTGCTATTGTTATCTAATTAAAGTGTCTTTTTAAGGCTAATATTAGCAACTAAAAGCGCCGTTTTGTGGTTTGATTCTGTATGCAACCATAAGAGTGATGGTACACTACATACAATGTTTATCTAGTGTTGTTTTTAGCAGAGATTTGAAAATGGCTGCGAACAATGCACACCCGAATGAGAAAACTCTAGCAAAATCCAAAGTTGCTCTCAATGAGAGGATCCTCTCATCTATGTCCAGACGATCGGTTGCTGCCCATCCTTGGCATGACTTAGAGATAGGTGAGCTGATCTCCATCATACATAACGTTCTCCCTTCAGCTTTCTTCTTATATATACTAGATTGATTAACTGTTGTGCTTTCATGTCTTATTGTAGGTCCAGGCGCACCGGAAACATTTAACTGTGTAAGTGAGAAATGCAGTTTCTATCTAAAATGTTTCATTGGGAATTGTTTATACAGTTAAACTTGTACAACCTTCTTCAAAGTGTGCCTTTATCAGTTAGGCAATTTATATGTCATGAATCAATCAATTTACAAAACATGCTATTTTTTTTTAATTAAATTTCTCATCGAAGGGCTGACGAGGTAGTTCAAGCCTGTACCGTTCATGTCATGTTGAATAAACTTTTCCACTCAGTGCAACCCGTGTGCTTGAAATATGTTCCACCGTTATTATAAATGAATACGTATCTTGTAACTCTTTTATCATTTTGATGTCTGTTCCATCTTGATTCATCTAATGAGAAGAGGAGCTCATATTGCACATCTTCTGCTGGAAGCAGTTGTATGTTAGAATGATTCATCATTGTAAACCTTGTAATTTCTTGCTTTGAGGAGGATACATGGTATCTTCTACATGTATGATTATCTGAAGAACCTCTTTATAATTCTGATAACTTAAGTAATTCGTATATTCTTGTGTGAACAGGTTAATATCTGATCTGATGGTTTCAAATATAATGTTTACAATTATAATTTCAGGTGGTTGAAATTAGCAAGGGTGGCAAAGTTAAGTATGAACTTGACAAAGCAAGTGGCCTTATCAAAGTATGTATGTCTATCCCGTTATCTCTGTTGAACATCTTATTTATTTTTCAAAGAGAGGAATATATTTTTCTTATAATCCAGGAAGAAATTTGACATACTTTTTCCAAATTACGCGTGGCTGATTCGATAGTAGATCCTTCTTGTCAAAGCTTCTTTTTTCACTCGCTTTTTTTTGCTATTTTATATCAAAATTGTGGTGACAATCGCTAATGTCACTTTTTTTTGTAGGTTGATCGAGTTCTTTACTCATCTGTAGTTTATCCTCACAATTATGGTTTCATTCCAAGAACCATATGTGAAGATGGTGACCCTATGGATGTCTTGGTCCTGATGCAGGTTTCATATCTATCCCATTTACCCTATCATGTTCCCCCACCCATAAGTAAATGCAAGCTTGCTGTTATTATATTTTGACTCACTTACAATTCAATAGGAACCTATACTGCCTGGTACATTCCTTCGAGCTCGTGCTATTGGTTTGATGCCTATGATTGATCAGGTAAAGTTGTGTATCCTACTAATGATAATGTGGATACTAGGTGAGAAGTGCAACAAGGAAATACCACATAGTTTTCTTTCATTGTCTGCACTGTCAACACAATTGTGTTTAGTTTAGAAACCTGTTTAGTTTAGAAACCTATATTGCTGACTCATTATGGTCTTAAACCTTGGTTCAGGGTGAAAGGGATGACAAAATAATTGCTGTATGTGCTGATGATCCAGAATTTCGCCATTACACAAGCATTGATGAACTCGCGCCACATCGTCTTGCTGAGATCCGCCGTTTCTTTGAGGACTGTATCCATCAATATGCATTAGTAACATCATTACAGTTGAATCTTGTTTAATTCATGATAAACTATTTCTAGTAGTAGCTTACTTGATTTCTAGAATTAGCAAGTCTTTAAAACTCCTAGACCTCTTGAGTTTTGAGCCCTGCCCTCGTCATATAAAATGTCACACTGGGGAAATAGTATGAGAAACCAGAATCGTTGATGCAATGTTTTTTCCCCTTCAATTTATCCTTCACTTGCCATCAATAGACAAGAAGAACGAGAATAAGTCGGTTGCAGTGGAGGACTTTCTGCCTGCTGAAGCAGCTGTGGATGCTATAAAGTACTCCATGTGAGTATATCAAGTTTCTCCGAACTAAGATAACGACCTATATATACTTGGAACATATGAACTACGATTGTGGGCCGTGTATGTTTCTCATTCATGACTCTTTTGTTTCAGGGACTTATATGCTTCCTACATTGTGGAAAGCTTGAGGAAGTGATTCACATTTACGCTACTTGCAGCATGGAATCATACACTTGAGACGAATTTTCATATTGTAGCCTAAATAATGTCTAATGTCATGTTATCTTTATTGACTTCAAATATTTATGGATCTCATGTAATTTGACTAAGATATTTCGGGTGGGAAACTTGAAATGCACTCGCTATGTTTTCATTTTGGATAAAGAAAAAATTACTCAAGTAAAATCTAATGAATGGATGATATATTTGATACTCCATTAAACAATTTAGCGCTGTTATGCATTTGATCCAATCCGTGGATGGCCAGCCTTTCGGTAATCTTTAACGCCTATAGGTGATCAAGTTAGTGGGGTATATGAGCGTGTGATCGCAAGATTATGGGTTCGATTTTTCCTATCAACATTTTCTTGGTCAGACATGTCACAGAACTTGTCTGTTAGTGGAGTATATGAGCTTGTGGTTGCAAGATTATGGGTTCGAATTTTCCTATCAATATTTTCTTGGTCAGGCCTGTCACAAGACTTGCTTAGGATGATTTACCTGACGTGATTTGTAAGCTATTACATCAGTTTAAAATTTACGAATACTTTACAAATAATGGATGCCATCCCGTTACAAAAGAATAATCTTACATAGTTTCTATTATACTCTTTAGACACGTTGTGTAGACCCTGAAGGGCATATATTATGCCAACATAAAATGTCAGAAAAAGATCGAACTCGTATATTCCCATTTCCCATATCCAATTAACACGTGGTTGATTGGATATTATTAATGATCTGATCTGTTATATGCACACCCAAACAGTGCTTGTCGGGAGAAATTACAATTATGCCCCCCTATTTGCAAATGTAGTGATTGAGGAAACTTGACAGAGGGGCAAAATAGTAATTTCGCTCCCGAAAGTAACACTGTTTGGGTGTGCACATAGTGATCTTCTTCACGTGGTTTGCTTGCTATTAGCTAGTACTTTAGTTCCACTACAATGAGTATGCAGTCGACGAAGGAGGGAGGAAGGTGGGATAAGGTAGTCGGTAATCAGTCCACATAATTGACGGCAGTGGGAGTGGATCACTCCAAATGGCATTCACTATTGATCGATAAATCCACTAATAACCCAAATCAATTGTCCAATTTGATTAACAAAAAGAAATTGATTGAGCCACAAAAATGAGTCAAGTTAAACAAGAAAAAAGTGATTCACCTCAAGTGTTGTGCGTTGGAACTGCTGATACAAAACTTGAGGAACTCAAATTCCTGGCAAATTCTGTTCGATCAAATCTCAATCTTTTCTCATCCAACTATTTCTCTAAGGTCTCGTCTACTCCTTACATAACTGATAATTCTTACACTTAAGCATTATTTGATCTTATAATTATCGTTATCCACATTCATTAATTTCGAAAGTGTGTTGTAGTGTATATTGTAACATACTGTAGTTTCATTATAGTCACCAATAAAAGGAACAGATAAAGAAGATGAAATTGATTTTGATTTGGAGTTAGTGATATAATCTAACAAGAGTGCAGGTACAAGTAACTGTTGTTGATGTCTCGGTCAGCCCGAAGGAGATAGACAGTTGTGGGGATTTCGAATTTATACCAAGAAAGGATGTACTTTCTTGTTATTCTAGATCAGAGAAACATTCTGAGATCGTCCTTCCCGATGACCGTGGCAAGGCTCTTGCAATCATGGATAAAGCATTTCAAAGTTTTCTATGTGCCAACGGAAACGTTTCTGGAGTTATTGGGCTTGGGGGTAGTGGAGGGACATCTTTACTATCTTCAGCTTTCAAGTGTCTCCCAATTGGGTTCCCAAGTTGATCGTGTCTACAGTGGCCTCTGGTCAGACTGAAACTTATATTGGAACATCAGATTTGGTGTTGTTCCCGTCTGTGGTGGATATATGTGGTATTAATAGTGTTAGCAAGGTTATACTCTCTAATGCTGCTGCTGCTTTTGCTGGAATGTTGATTGGAGCGTCTGAAAGATCAAAAGACTTGTGCTCTGATAGTAAAAAGTTTACTGTTGGAATCACCATGTTTGGTGTTACTACACCGTGTGCTACTGCTGTTAAGGACAGATTGGAAAAGGAAGGATATGAGACGTTGGTATTCCATGCCACTGGAGTAGGGGGAAGGGCTATGGAGAATCTCATTAGAGAAGGATTTATACAGGTATCACTGGCTTTCACTAATATGATTAAATCCCACCTTAATCATTTAGCATCTTATTATCACTTGTGCAAGCTCTTTGCAGTGTTACCATGTAAAATATATAGATATTTCACATTCTTTAGTAGTTTTGTAGTTAAGCCATTCATTAAGTCATATGTAAAATGTGTATAATTGCATGGATTCATGATGTGAGTGAAATAGTTTTCTGAACTCAACATGGAGTCTTGCAGTAGCAACCTAGTAATTGGACCCTTGACATAATGATACAGTAAGGAATATAATTACTAGAACGTTTTGACTGCATAATGAAGATGGGAGAGAAGGTACTAAAGAGGTTCAGTTGTTCCTCTAAGTTGTACATCGCCATAAAGTTTCCAGCAAGGTCCCTGATACGAACCAAGCCTGATAGTATTATTCTAGAAGTCTTACTTTTGTACAGTTGTATAACTATACGTTAGTTACTTCTTCCATTATTAGTATAGGCCTAGTAGTGGGTCAATTTGATAAGAACTCTTGTTAGTATTTAATGGTCAGCCTTGATCATTTGTCATTATGCTTATATTTCTATCAACCAATATATAAAAAAGTATAAAATTTTGCTAAGGCATTGCCTGTTTGTGAGATACTTGCAAACAGTGGTAGACCACTTCCTGTTGTGCGACTCTTCCAGCAGTGGAATCTATCGGTCCTCATTAAATTATTCTACTTAATGAAATACTAGAACTTCCAGATGTTATGGAAAGACTGGAATACAATGAATTTTCTTTTTCTATTAGTCAGAGCGCTACTAATATTCATGTCTTCCTGGAGAGCAAGAAAACGAGCAAATGCTGCTATGACATTTCTCAAAATGCAATTGTTACTATCACTTTAAAAATTATGAAAATTTTGAAAATCTTCAAGAAATTTTGAGTATTCATTTGAACTTAATTTCAGCGTTTCATGTTATTGCTGTGTCCACATCAAGAAAAGTTATCACACTCCTTGAACAAGGACATTCACTCTTTCTTTTTACTTCAGGGTGTCTTGGACATCACAACAACAGAGATAGCAGACTATGTAGTTGGAGGTATCATGGCATGTGACAGTTCCCGCTTTGATGCCATGGTAGAGAACAATATCCCTGCTGTTCTGAGTGTTGGAGCTTTGGATATGGTGAACTTTGGCCCCAAAGCTACCATACCGCCTGAGTTTAAAGAAAGAAATATTTATGTACACAATGAGCAGGTGATGGATGGTCCCATGCTTTGTTGCTGCTACATATTTGTAAATTTATATTTCTGTGTTAGGGATATAAGAGCATTCATCTCTGTCATTTATCGTCTTTTTGGAAACATGACTTTTGTGACTGTTTGAGTGTTTCTACATCTATTTTATGCGGATGAATGAAGCATCTGGGTTTCTGTAATATCTTACCGTCGCTTACTTTTCTATCAAGTTTAAGAAGGTTTGCTTGCCATCAGTGGCGTGTTTAAAGAACTTATCCATGTTTAAAGGCTGATCTGCTAAAAATTTATTATACAGCATGTTTAAAGAACTTATCCATGGTGTATCTTTCATTTAATATATCAATTGTTAACCATGTTTTTTCAGATCTCGCTGATGCGGACGACGGTAGATGAAAACGAGCAATTTGCAGCCTTTATTGCAGACAAGTTAAATAAATCATCATCAAAGGTTTGCATTTGCCTGCCGGAGAAGGGTGTCTCTGCTTTGGATTCTCCAGGTAAAGCATTTTATGACCCTCAGGCAACTGGCACACTTCTTAAGGAATTACAGCGACAAGTTGAGACCAATGAAAATTGTGAGGTACCTTAGTTGCTTATAAAGTAGAAAGCCTCTAATCCACAGTAATGTGATTGTATTTTATCAATGGTGGGAATGACAAAGTAAAAGTTGAATTCGGCTTGTTTGTAGGTTAAGGTGTTCCCTTACCACATAAATGACTCAGAGTTTGCAAACGCTTTAGTCGACTCATTCTTGGAGGTAGTGAAAAAGTCTGCAACTCTAACTCATCAAGTGACTAATCCTTCCTCTGCAACAAGTTCTTTTACTGGTGAAAAACTTTTGTATGCGCCAAACAACTTCCCAAATGCGAAACCAGGTAATGATAATTACTTCTGAATATTTGGCTTGTCATTTAATTATGGTAGAATGTTTATTGAATGCTAGACGATGGTATCTTCATGATCGATGAGAGCGATATATATTATAAGAGTAGTACATTTCTTTTAGGCTAATCACACACTTCTGTTCGATCAAATATCAAAAAGAATCAGATCTTATTTGGAGCTTTGTGGCTAATATTCTCTCCAACCATCTTCCGTTTTACCTTATAATCTACTCTCTTTATTACTTATCAACACCTTCACCGTTCTTCATCAAGCTTCACAAAATTGGAAATACTTCTGCGAACAAATTCTTTAAAATAGAAATTTGCACTACCTTGATGACCTAAAGTGATCCTATTTAATGTTTAAATAGGGTAAACTTCACAATTTCAGTGCGGCAATGGGGTTATATCGAACTTCTGGTTTTATTTGTTTTTATCAGACTAGACTGTTGATGTGGTATCTCCATTTGCTGATACACTAATTAGGAATGTAATGTTCCAAAAGCAGAAACTCTGAGAAGGACCCAAGCAATACTGCAGCAACTTAGGGATCAAATTATTAGGGGTAAACCTATTATCGGTGCTGGAGCAGGGACAGGCATCTCAGCAAAGTTTGAGGAAGCAGGGGGTGTCGATCTAATTGTCTTGTATAACTCGGGCCGGTTCAGAATGGCAGGAAGAGGTTCTTTAGCTGGTCTGCTGCCATTTGCTGATGCAAATGCTATTGTGCTTGACATGGCCAATGAGGTCCTACCTGTAAGTGACAATGAGTAGGGTTAGTTATTCAATATTTAAATTGTTGACATTGAAACGTTCCACTATAGAGCTTCATAAACTTATCATACTGAATCATCTTACATTCTAAATGATCACATATCTATAATTTTCATCAAACGTAAATAAATGTGTATTTAAGTTTCGTGCTTGGAAAATCTGCATATACATTTTATTTTGAGTTAAAAATGTGCAATATTGAACTGGTTGTTATGTGGCTTCTTGTAAAATATTATGTCAGTCTGGTGTTCTGTTCATTTGTTTTGTTTCTGCTGTATTCGATCAGTTTGCTATGTAGATTGTTTTCCTGGTTGTATTCCTCATTTTTATGTTGAAAAATTAAGGTGGTGGAAAGAGTTCCAGTTCTTGGTGGCGTCTGTGCCACTGATCCGTTTCGAAGGATGGATTACTTCTTGAAGCAATTAGAATCCGTGGGGTTTTCAGGAGTGCAAAACTTCCCTACCGTTGGGCTGTTTGATGGTAATTTTAGGCAAAATCTGGAGGAGACCGGAATGGGATATGGGTATTTCTAGAAGCTTATTTCTTTACACTTTGCATGTTTTTTCTATCTACACGGCTTACTATTAGTCCAAATATGTAAAAAGCTAATATGCTCTCTTAACGTGGTATATGTAGCTTAGAAGTTGAGATGATTGCAAAAGCTCATGATCTGGGTCTTTTGACAACCCCTTACGCATTCAATGAAGATGAAGCTATAGCCATGGCGAAGGCCGGTGCTGATATCATAGTGGCTCATATGGGTCTCACGACTTCTGGATCCATTGGTGCTAAAACAGCTGTCTCAATGGATGAAAGTGTAATACGAGTACAAGCTATCGCAGATGCTGCTCATAAGATCAATTCTGATGCTATTGTACTCTGTCATGGGGGTAACACTATGAAACCCCATCTTTATTCTAAAGTAGTCATAACATCTCTAATTTTACTTGTGACTTCAGGTATAGCTAACATTTTGAGCTTAATTTTTTTGTAGGACCAATATCTGGTCCTGGTGAGGCTGAATATGTACTAAGGAGGACAAAAGGAGTCCACGGATTCTACGGGGCATCGAGTTTGGAAAGGCTACCAGTTGAGCAAGCAATCACATCCACAGTGCAACAATACAAATCTATTAACATCACAGACATCTAACATGTGTTCTGTACTTATGTTTCATAAAGCCAGGTTGTTCATGTTCCTCTGCCATTTTCGCTCCTTTTTTCCCTTCCATTGTCTGGAATAGAATGAACCAAATTTGTGTTAAAACCATGTTATTTTATTTGATATATGTGGAAATTGCAGTATTAGTAATGAAGAAACGTGTGATAATTCATATTCAATTTTGGTAAATATTTATTTTTCAAAAGGGTCACATAACACATGTTACCTTATAATCTCACTAGGTGTGAACATAACACAAGGATGTTAATCATGATAATTGATTAATATGCTCATCTTCAATCCCTTTCTTTCTTATGTTGTTTACTCCTTGAAAACTAGAATGTGTGGAAGAGTATGGATCATGTGTTGTGTTTTATATGCCAATATCTATTATAATAATCTAAGATTATCATTATGATATGTGTCAATGTAACAACATACGATTCACGTAAACTATAACATAATATTAAAAGTCCACTATTTTGCAGATTTCTTATGCAAGTGGAAACATGGGAAGTTTGGAAACTACTCCGCGTTTCACTATTTGCTTACAACTCCACTCACCAAAAGTTTCCTAGTTGTGACAAAGAAACCACACAAGTCGATCAAGAGCAATATTAAGATACTGACTACATGCCACGAACGCATAAAAAAATATCTAACACGCGTTATATGTATTAGCTAAAGCGTGTTTCTTTTTTTATCGAACGTGTATCGTGTACATTTTGTTTTGAAAATAGGCTTGATATCGCCATATAAATATAAAAGCCATCCCTAAATGATGATTGCATCAGGTATACTCCAAACTAGTAAGCAGACTTCAACAACATGTTGGCAGCCTATCTACTCCTCCATGAATTGTCCATTATTCATTACTATTGAATTGAATATAATTGAGTACTAGTACAACTACTATTTTGACTTTGACTGGGTTTGGAAATATCAGAGAAAATTGAGCTGCCTCCTCCGCCGGCCTCCGCCACGTGGACGAAGCACCGCTTGCTTAAGGTGTAGTCAACATAATTTGTGCAGTTGAAACACTCATCAGCCCTTTGACTTGTACGCAAGGGAATTAGCATATTTCTTTAACCAAAGCATATCCGCCCATATCTTTCTTCATCAGGATATTAACAAACAACAAGTAACAAAAATTTGAATAAATTCAACGGTGTGGCAATATTTTACCCAAGCTTCTAACTAACAAGTCTTGCATTCAAATTTTATTGAAGATAATTTATTTCGTATTCTCTAACTGTCTATTAGTTAAAAGGATTTGTATTCGTTATTTGTGATACCATTGTATCTATACTCTCATGGCTAATTTACCATAACAACAAAAAATTCAAGAAATGTTATACTACCTTCGTTCAAAACATAAACATTTTTAAATCTCATTTTTAATTGTCAAATTTAAAAACTCTAATGTCTTAATTGAGACAGCAAATTAAAAGTGACTTGATTTTGAACTAAAATGCTAATTATGTTAATAACATGTAAGATATATTGAAATTACTACTCTCTGTTCATATTTAATGGTTGATATATAAAAAGTCTATGTTTATAGAATTACTTAAATCTCGATTTATTAGTAAATCATCTATTATTGTTTAGACTTTTTAAAGTAGATTTAGATATGTGATATTCTATCTACCTCTCCTTTCATTTACTTTCTCATTTAAGAGTATATTTCATAAGTTAATAGCATGAACATGCATGTGATTCCATGGCTTTAGCTTTTACTCATCAATTATTAGAGAAATGTACAGTATATTATTGTTTGTTTCAACAATACCATATATTATATAATCTTGACAAAAATGTCCATTTTCTTAAATTATCTAACAATTATCCAGTAGTTTGTTTGTACATATTTGGCTTGAGTAATTATAAGGCATGTAAAACTGGCTTAGTGGCTTTCTTTAAAATGTAAACTTGGATCCAATAATGTAACAAAGCTGCCACAATATACAAAACGCTTGCCACTATTAATTTATTGTCTTTGTTGAGACCGTTGGGAGCATAAATTAATAGAATAATTTGTACTAATTTCTCGTAAGAAGATTAATGATATCGAGTTAATCGAATAGCCTAGTGAAAAAGGTTCTCGTTAGTGGTCAGAAGGTCCTGGTTCGAATCTCATCTCATCGCTAATTTACAAAAAAAAGAAAAAAGATTAATGATCTGAGTTGAACTCTTGACATCTATCTTTATAAAAAAAGATTATCTAATTATTATATCCATCAGAACGAGGGTTAAGTGTCTCATTCGTTCAACAATGATCGATAAAACGAAACATGCAAAGAAAGTATGTTTTTCTCGTCCTTCCGTCATTGATTGGGAACTTTTACTCATCTCTATCTCTTTATTCTTATATTTGATATGAAAATAGTAATAAATTATAATACTTGAAAAAATCAAATAATAAATGATGTTAAAAATATTTTGATATAAAAATCTGACAAGAAAATCATCTTTAATTAATTGACATTATAACGAGTCTTAATTTAGTTACCATATTGAGTCCTGGCGAATATTGCAGTTACTTGCATTAATAACACACTCCAAAATGTCTAATGAAACTTAGCTGGCTCATGATCTAACCTATTTGTATGATTCGTTTCCATCACTTTTTTTAATCACACTTAAAACCATGCATGAATCTCAATTTCATAATATCTCAAACAAGTAACGATTTTCATATCTGTCATATCTTGGCATATATTTCTCATAAATCCTTCATCTTGTCTCTTTCCCTTTCATCCTCCCCTGTCTACACCCACCTCTTTCTTTCTCTTTTTTTTTATATATAATTCTAAATAAATCCGCCTAATTGTTGTAAGTGTTGAGATGATCATTTCGTTTATGTAATTATATATATACAGCTTATATACAAGAAACTAAACCAATGTGAAAGCTCAAGAATTTCGTTAAATTTTCACTTTACTTCTCATCAAATATATACTGCTTGTTTGGTGCCTTTCCACATAACAAAGTGATATAAAGCTGCCCTGAATTTGGGTTTTGGAGGAAGATTGAAGTTTAAGGAAAGATAAAGTTCCAATTTTTTATTAAAATATATTCAAGAATCAAGAGATTACTGCATAAACACAGTAAGTATATTTCTTGTTTTTTTTTTCTTGTTGATGTTCTTTTTGTTACTATTTAATACCCTCTGATTTATAGATCACTACTTCATTAAAAAGATATTTCTTGACCAATATTATAGAATCAATGTGAAATAATTTTGGTTTCTTGGTTTTTTCTGTTATTATTTAGTGCCTTTTAGTTCATAGATCGTAAGTTCAATAAAATATAGTGTTTTGTTATCAGTTTTAGAGGATTAACGTGAAATAATTTTGGTGGTAGTTGTGAGATGGCAGCGATGGTGGAGCCACCCAACGGAATTTGGCATAAAGGGAAACACTACTTTAGTATGTGGCAGAATGTGTTTGAAATCGACACGAAATATGTTCCGATCAAACCAATAGGCCGCGGAGCTTATGGCGTGGTTTGTTCCTCAATTGATAGGGAGACGAACGAAAAGGTTGCGATTAAGAAGATCAACAATGTTTTTGGTAATCGGATTGATGCAATGAGGACTTTGAGGGAATTGCAGTTGTTGAGGAACATAAGGCACGAGAATGTGATTGCTTTGAAGGATGTGATGATGCCTATTTATAGGAACAATTTTAAGGATGTTTATTTGGTTTATGAGTTGATGGATACTGATCTTCATCAGATTATCAAGAGTCCTCAGCCTTTGTCCAGTGATCACTGCAAGTATTTCCTTTTTCAGGTAACTTTAATTTTTCAAATTGTTATCCTTTTTTATGAGTTAGTATATTCATGATTTTGCAGTTCTGTGTTTTGTGTTGATTAGTTGATCATGATTAGTATAAATATTGTAAATTAATTGTGTTATAAATACAAATAAGCTCAGTTATATACTCTGCATAGTTGATAAGGATCTCAATCAGATCAGAATTATCCATGAAGCTGATTGCGGTTAGATTGCAGCTCATTTGAGACATTACTAGATTTCACTTTGTAAGTAGTATAATTTGAACATCAGAAATTCATATATCTGTAGTGAAACATTGGGTGTTCAATTTTGTTTCCAACGTAATTTCGTGTGAGTCTCAAGTCTCGTGTATGTAAGTGTTGGCGATTTCGAGCACTTTCAAGCCTTGGCGCAAAAATATTGACCTACTATGCACGTCAATTTGTTGCCATATGTTTTTGGAAAGAAGCTTGTGAATAATCTTGGCACGCGTAAGAAAGAAGATGATAGTTGAGTGTGCAACATGTAGATTTAATGACATTTGAGTGTGGAACACAAGTTCCTTTGACATGTTATGGTGTACTAATTTGTTCTGTTCATATGCAGAAATTTTGAGTGGTTTCATTTGGGATTACCGCTCTTCAGTACCAGCATTGTTTCCTAATATAGTTCTATCTGACTTTGCTAAAAGTTGAGACTGCACCTAATTTGAAATCTCCCTTATGCTAACTCTTTACTTTCATTTTCTGATTCTAGCTTCTTCGAGGACTTAAATATCTACATTCTGCAAACATTCTTCATCGTGATCTGAAGCCTGGAAATCTCCTGATCAATGCCAACTGTGAACTGAAGATATGTGATTTTGGATTGGCTCGAACTAGCAGAGACAATGGACAGTTTATGACAGAGTATGTAGTCACTCGATGGTATCGTGCACCAGAGCTTCTCCTCTGCTGCGACAACTATGGCTCCTCGATTGATGTGTGGTCGGTTGGATGCATCTTTGCTGAAATTTTAGGGCGTAAACCCATCTTTCCTGGCACAGATTGCCTCAGTCAGCTGAAACTCATCATCAGTGTTCTTGGAACTCAAAGTGATGCTGATCTAGAATTTATTGATAATTCCAAGGCAAGGAATTTCATAAGATCCCTGCCTTATACTAGGGGGATGCAGTTTTCGACTTTGTTCCCTCATGCTGACCCTCTGGCGATAGATTTACTAAAACGTATGCTAGTGCTTGATCCATCGAAAAGAATTACAGTCGAGGAGGCTCTACAACACCCATTCATGTCAGCCCTCTATGATCCAACATCCAATCCTCCAGCCCCATATTCTTTAAATCTCGACATAGATGATGATATGGCGGAGCCGTTAATCAGGGAGATGATGCTGAGGGAAATGCTGTACTATCATCCTGAAGCTGCTTATTCTTATGTTCCTGCTAGCTTCTAATAATGAAGGCTTGTTTATGTATGGAATGCATACAAAAGGGAAATAAGAGTTACATTATGTGTTGCATGTTTAAGACTTAATTATGATGAAATGGAGAGGCATATTGCCATGTACATAGAATTGGTGTAAGGTGATACAGATCATTTTGCTAATGTTTATTTACTTTTTTAGCCTACAACCCGATCATGAGCCGGTGAAAACTGTTCGACTGGGAATTCCCAATCTGATTCTCAGTAGTATCATCTAATATCGAATACATTAGAGGCGCGTAAGTCAAAACTAGACAATCTTGATGAGATAAGATCAACTCTTACTTTACACCTCTCAGAGCTCATCGATATACAGTATATCCCCATGTGTTAGTTCATGGAATGCAGCTTTATGGTTCCTTTTCATTGTTGATTCCGCCTTATAAAGCTTGACTTGTTGCCATTTACTTTACTATTTCTAGATTTTGAGTTGGATCCTTGCTTTTATCACCCCCACCTTATTTTTTGTTTCTTATTTGTTTTGGTTAATTTGTTACAAGTGACGACACTTAGAAACACCATTTTTTTGAATGATATTGATTACTAGCTACTTAATATAGGAGTAATTGCTTGACAATATTAATTAAATTTCAATTACATATTGGTTAAAACTAAAACTATGTTAGCTCATTCAAATACAATGGAATCATTCCAAAGATACTTTATATATACCAAGTTTTTTTCAAAGATACTTTATAATTAAAGATGTAAGACACTAATTTTCAAACACTTGTTGATTTACTAATCTTTTGAAGGCATGTTGACAAATTGTTGTCTAATAGGGACATGTAACTAATATTTGTAGAGTGCGTATTG
>CM016561.1:6480303-6562513 GCA_003412495.2 Echium plantagineum
GTTAATTAGCTATGAGGTGAGTTTCGAAGCAAAAATTCTGATAACTAGAAATAGCTTTTCTTCACTAGGCTATTTAATTAATTATATATAAACTGTGTTTTTAGTAGTAGTAAATTACTCTTACTAAATAACCAATGTTATTTTTATACATTTAAAACAGTTAGAGAATTGGAATGAAGAATGGCGAAAATGCAAACCTTAGGTCCTCTTGGGCCATTCCTCCAGAGGGGAGTAGAAGTGGTGTCACAGTTAGTGCAGCGGCGAGCTAAAAGCGGGTCGGGTCCACTGTTGGTGTTGGTCCTGGCAGCAGCACGGTGGGCCTTATTAGTGGAAGACGGAGAGGAAGATGAATTGTTGGTTTGCAAAATATCCCAGTTGCAAATTAGGCATACATTGTCTTTCCTTATTCTGCTGCTACGTTTCTCATTTTCATGAGAGAACGAGAAGAAGGTGGGCCAAGTGAAAGGGTGCAATCAACTGAAGGTGAAGATGGTGAATATCCATACATATTATTATGATCAACATCTTCATAGCTTTGATGGTTTTGCATTGAGAAAAGCATTGAGAATGAGTTGCAATTTGCAGCTCCTCCATGATGAAAATACCCACATGAATAACATGGACTCACCATGTTCTCGTTACAGTTGCTACTGTATCTTTGCATCATTGAATTTGTTTATGGACAATTAATTTGGGACAATAGTAAGAAAGTGTTAAGGTGGATAATAAATAAATAACGAAAATGAAGAGTAATAATGAGGAATGAGTAACCTAGGAGGATGTTTGTATTGTGTTGAGTGTTTGATGGGGAATGGAGAGGGTCTTAATATATAGTGATGGTAAAAGTGAAAGTGCATGTGCTACTTTGGGTGCTAGTATCAACTATGTTCTATGTATGATAATATCAGTATTTTAAACATCTTCGACTTTAAAGTATATTCTAAATACCTGATATGTCCATTACGTATAATAATATGGTTTGAGTTAGATGCCAATGATTAATGAATATTTAAAACAATTAATTTAAATCGTAAAATTTTTTATTAGATCATTTGATTAATTCGGACTATAAAAAGTATTAGTATTATACGATTGTAATGTATGTGGTGAATGAGAGTACGTAAGTGGGTAGTCAAAGAGGCCATGTGATCGGAGGGTGAGTCAGAGTGTTTGGGGTTCTCCGATCACGAGGCAACAGTCTCAAAACCTTCTCAGTATATTTGCTTCTGCCTCTTCCCCCACCCCACCTTTCCTCCCAACTTAAATGGAACTGTATATTCCAATATATTAGAATTGTGAAAATTTAGTGTTTGTATTATTAAGTAATGATATATATTTATATAAAAAGATGCTTATTACTATGGGTTAATATAGTTAATAATCACTAATGTTAATAATGATTAATGTTATATAATCAATGATCACTAATGCTAACAATGATTAGTAAATATTTAAACATAACCTAACACTGCGAGTTTATGGGCTAAGGTTACCCATCAGCTTAACACAATACTTTCATACCTCAATTATAAATGCCATTTGTAAGTCATTATCAATTTTATGTTATTATTATTATTGTTTTTGATTATTTGTTAGTATTGAAATGAATGTGATGTATGAAAATAAAATGAAGAGGAAAATTGGTTGATCTAATTGTACTGGTCCAACATAGCACCACAGAGTTATGTGACCGACACGCATGTCAGGAGTCAGGAGGCACTATATTGTAGTGATCCAATTTCGAGTCAACAAATGTACTTCCCTTCTTACTATTTCACTTACTATTTCGTATTCACCCGATCGACACATATTTTCTAATCAATGCTTTATGCAATATCTACTATCCGAATTTTCAAAACGTGTATTCGGTATTCTTCTACTTGAAAAAAATGTTTAATGGTCGCTAAAATACTGAACGTAAGTTCAACGCGTTAACTGGTACATTCGAACGTATGTATTGAATAATTTGCCTTGAAAACAGATTTTAAGATTGTATATCTATAGATTATTGTCATCTGTTTTTTGTTTTTCAATAACAAATAGTGTTAAATACTATATTTATTTAATGAAACTTATTTTGTTTTAGAATTTTGGTCTATCTGCTTATTTTGAAAATAAAAACTTGAATAAGTTGTTTTAGAACTATATGCGTAAATAACATTAAGTCTATTGTTTGGTCTGACCGAAATACGATTTAGTTAAAAATCAATACCTGGTTTTCAATTTTGGTCCTTAAAACTATATGTATATTCAATACTCCATCCGTCTCAAAATAGTTAACGTTTTAGCTATTTTCACATAGATTAAGAAAAATTAAAAATTGTGAAAAAGTACATTTGAGAAAATAGAATTACAATTATTTAGAACCATATCATTGGTTGATTGCTAATTTCAATAGAAAAAGTAGTCAAAAAATTCATTGAGAATCTAAAAGTACAATTTTCAATGTTAAAACGTCAACTATTTTGGGACAAAAAATAGTGCCAAAACGTCAACTATTTTTGGACGAAGGAAGTATTATCTATGTTGATGAAACTTATCCATGCGCCGGGGGGGGGGGGGGGGCATTAGGCATCCAATTTTGAGAGGCAACGTAATTTTTATAATGTATTTTATGTATAGTATGTATTGATAAAAAAATACAAAAAATATAAATTAATATTAACATTAATGATAATTTATAATTCAATTGATAATTGATAATATAATTGAATTGATGAGATATATTATGTTAACTTTATAATTTTTGAACTATAAGAACTAAAGAGTCATTGGACTAAAAGGATTAGTGAACTAGTAACATAAAAACATCACATTAATATATAAACTCAACTATTATTGTAGCGCTTACTATAATTTAATCAATAATGAGAACGTCACATGAAAGATGGAATGAGTTGACAGTTCTTTGCAATAAGAATGATATGTTAAACAATATAGATGTTGATTATATTATAAACGATTCTGCATTAAATAGTGCTTGGAGATATTGTCTTGTGCAATCATTTAATATTATATTACATTTCAATTTAATAAAAATGAGTTATCAGAAATTCAAAATTTATTTTCTAATATAGAGGGTCTCGTCTGATGATATCTAATCCAAGCTTTCAGTTGCGCTTTCAACTAGAAGGTCCTCGGTTCAATTCTTGATTGAGACAATTTGTTATACTATTGTAATCATACCCTCATAGCTAATTTATATATAAGTATATAAAAAATTTGAGGGCCCCATCTCAAATTTTTTGCACTAGACACTGGAAATATATGAACCGATCATGTCTAGGCCTGTGAGCAAACGTCTTGGTTCGAAATTATTCGACGCATTCGATTCGAAAAGATTCGGCTCGAAGTATGTTCGAAGGCATGATACTGATACCTGAACCTTGATTTTTAGGTATTTCCAAAATCGAGACGAACGGTTCGATTTAGTTCGGCTCGATCACCCCCCTCCCCCGTCATTAAATAAGAGGGTTGAACCATTGTGGACTAATATATGTATTCCTTTCAACCCACATATATTCCCACATATAAACCCTAATCACTATATATGTATTTAATTAATGATAAAATCCTTAACAACCCACATATATTCCCTTATATGTACAGTGTACTTCTCTCATTCTTTCATCTTTACTCTCCAGATCACCCTCCCCCTCCCCTTCGGCCCTCCCTCATCTCTTCTCTTCTCAAAAGCCGTTACCCCCATCCCGCTCCCCCTCATGAGGCATGCCTAGCCTTGTGATCAAACGGCTCTGTTCGAAATAGTCCGACATATTCGACTCGAAAAGATTCGGCTCGAAGTATGTTCGAAGGCATGATACTGATACCTGAACCTTGATTTTTAGGTATTTCCAAAATCGAACGGTTCGGTTCGAAAAGGTTCGAAGGCATGATACCGAACTCGAACCTTGCAAATATTCGACTCGATTCGGCTCGATTACAGGCCTAATCATGTCAATTACATGTGGTTTACTTTTATTTTTATGAGATAAATTCGTGTCCAATAAGGTTCGAACCCATGACCTCTTACTTGAAAGCTTGGATCGAATGTCAATCAGCTATTGAATCATCGGCAACGAAATGCAAACTTAATTATCACAAGAAAGTAACATAGAATCCGAACTTAGCGTTTGAGCATAGCACATAGACGAGTCGGTAAACGCAGCGTGAAATGACGTGAAAGGAACGGTGTGGAAATTGTATAAAAAAAGAAGTGATATTCTGAATGATAATCATCGCAAGTTTGGAATCATCAAAAAGCCCTCCATCTTCGTCTGGTCTACGTAATGGAAAGCTTTTTGAAGATGTAGTAATTGAGGAAGATTCTTGGATTTGTTTGATCATTAGTTGGAGGGAACACAAAAGTGAAAGATTCAAAGTAATCATCAATTAACATAGTTTGCAATCATCAAAGTAACACTTGTTCTTCTTCGTATACTGTAATCTTTGACCCAAATATGGAAGCTTGGACAACATAAAGCTAGACATTGCTTCTTTCTTTCATTCATCAGAGTACTTCTTACTTGGGGAATGGCGACAATCCTATTACATCGATCAATGTAACTCTACACTCGCTTTCTTTCGTTTTTTTAGTTGTCATCTTACTCTCTAATATTCGTTATTTTATCATTTCAGTATAATAATTATTTAAGTTTTCGTCATAAGCCTATACTTTAATGTATCAAAGGTACAATATTAATACCGACTTTAACTCCGAAAAAAGCAGTATTATTAGAAATATAAAAATAGATCGATCCTGTGAAGATTAAAAAAGAATAGAGTATCGGATCATATGGAGATTGGAGTCCATATAGTTGGACAAATAAACTGGGACATACACCTCTTTCCAAAATATGCTTTATTCCGTCTGTATTATGTATCAACTACTCGATCCACTAAACAATTACATTGTGATTTAGCTACCCGATACTGCTCTGACTTATTAATTTTAATTTTAATCACACGTACGTGTTTTTATATCACTCCAAATTCAAATAAATATCAATCCGATCTTGTGCAGGGAGACTACTTTAGAAGAACACTTGACTAAATAACATGATGATTAATTTAATTTCTACCTATTTTTTTTAGTCTATTAAATCCTTATGCTTACAGTTTAAAAATTACATTAATATGTACTTAAGCGTCAATTCGTGACACAAATCGAACTCTTTTTACTAGGAAAAAAAATGAAAAAAAAGAATTGGAAAAAAACAAAAAATAAAATTGAAAAATAAATTGGAAAAAAAAAGTGTATCATAAAATATTGGGGGTAGTTTAGTCATTTTGCCCCTCCAAGTTTCATTAAAGTAACTAATTTTTCAAAAGTTTCATTTTTGCCCCAAAACTTAATTATTCACGCCGAAAATCGTTAATATTGATTTTGAATTGGAGGGCTTATTATAGATATATACCATGAGTGTAATTTTGTATACCTTCAAGGTTACGTTATTGTATAATGTGCCGATATATTATGTACATGTAAAGTAGGGAAAATATATTTCGAACAAACAAATTTAATCATAGCACTACTAGTTATTTTGCATCAACAAACGAGAGTGCGTGATGATATAGGAGGTTACCATTATGAGATTATGGCCTAATATTTGGAGCGATTGGTTGCATGCAAAATAAATGATGATAATCACGAATAAAGGGCGTTGGTGAATGGTGATGATGAACCCCTAAAAGGATAAATTCATACATTCCTCCTCAAAAGCAGCAACCTTAAGATCCAACTCACTGCTGAATCTTGCTCTCTACACTAGCTTTTGCCTTCCAGTATAAAGATAGAATTTCTGATTGGTCTGCTTGATCATCATCATTCCATTGCCAATCTGGCACCTAGCTATACCAACTTTTTCATTTTAATCTTTTTATTTATTTCATTTCATTTCACTATTATAATTCACCTATTTTTATATCCTAAAAATGAAATGTTATCATTCCGTATTTGTTAGTGGAGTGGGCGAGAAAATTCATATAGTAGAATGCGTTAATTATAAGAAGTACTAATTCATCGCCAAAATCATTAAAGTGAGTATACAATATCAATGAGCCAGTTTTTATAATTCACGATGAGATTAGTTTTGAATTCAGGAACTTCAACACTAATTCCAAAAGCCCATTTAATTAACTCATACAATACCATGAGTTGGAGAACATAAATGAATTTGATAAGTATGAATTTGTTTTTGTAATTTTTAATTTGTTAAAGTTAATAATGGGGTAAAGATAAAGGAAGTGAGAGGAAGGAATAGGAGCAAAAGCAGAGGAAGTAGTTATAAGCTAAGGAAATATATGTAGCCTGGAGGAGTAGAAAGAGTTGATTCTGGTCAAAATCAAATAAGAAATTGGCATCTAAAGAATAAACTGAAACTTCGAATTGTCTCCTCTAAAGAGATCTAGTCTTGTTGCCAAAGGAAACTTTGAATCTGTCTCTTCCTTCTTTCTTTAACATGTTCTGTTGTTTTCCTACCGTTTCCCCATTAACAAAAAGAGAATATTCAACTTCGTTTTGCTCCACCTCCCTTTTTTCGTTTTTAATTTCATCTTGCTTTACCTAATCGCTTCACTAATGTATTCTTATTACAACATAAAACTCCCTCCCTAATCCATCTTATGAAGATTGTCTACGTTTCGCTATTTTGATAGGCCAACCTCTAGCTATGCCCATGTTTGCTAGACTAAATACTCTCGTCTCAGGCAAATTATAAAAAGTCTGAAACTGTTACCGAAATAGCTACTTCCAAACGGGAAAAGTTTCCTAAATACATTCAATCTGTTTAGGACAATAATTCAAATTTGAATAATTATATATTGAAGGAATTCCAGATGGCTTAACTAGTTATCAATGTTGACAAAGCATTCGGATAGCTCACTGTGTTTTATTTTGAAGATTAATACACTCAAATGGAGCGCAATGTTTTCTGATGGCTTTGCTGCATCAACACTCCTTCTATGTATAATGAAAATTTCAGTAATAATCAATAACCTCACAGTTTCTCAACGGACTAGCTTGCTGTAGTGACCACGACCTAGCAAATAGGTTTCCCAAATTTTAGTTGGCGATGTATAATTAACATCTCTGGTGTGATGAATTTATCTGAAGGATGCTTGAATCTCTTCCAATGTTCTTCCTTTAGTTTCAGGAACAAACAATGAAACAAATGCCAGCGTAAATGCTGAAACTATCGCATAAATGGTGAAAGTCCCTGTTATACAAAAACATGTAAATTAGTTGTAGCACTCAATAGTGTGTGTAAAAACTTTCAATGAGATAGGGTGATAGAGTGAGATCGGAACCTCCACTGCTCCAAGCTAAAAGCAAAGGTGCTGACATAGTCACGAGCCAAGCAGACAACCAATTTAACAAGGTTGCTACACTGCCAGCAAGACTCTTAATATTTACTGGAAGAATCTACACGAACCATTGTATACACATTTAGTGTCCAAATGTTAATATGTAAGACATGAATTATATTGCAAATTCAAGAATGATAATAATTCATAATTATCTATATGAATGATATTAAGAATTTCATACCTCGGACATTATTAACCATGGAATAGCTCCGAGTCCAAGAGAGAAACCAATCACCAACACCTACAAAACCTTCATGTTAATAAAAATCGATGAAATACTCCACATATATATGTTCAAATGTAATTGCAAATTCATTTAGTTCAGACATGTGAGGGACCAAGGGAGGGAGGGGGGTCTCTGGAAATTGTTATCCTAAAGAAACTTACTACAAGTCCAACCAGGGACAATGTCCCTAAGATACCATGATAACTCTCTGGCAGAATATCCTGCAGTCATTAAAAAATTGGAGATATTACAAATTCATCATATAAATACTAAAAGACTATTCATATGGATTCATTAGTACAAGAAGATGAAGAAAGAGTTGCTTACCTCCAAATAGAATGCGGCTGCAGCAAGCAAATTGCTGGCGATCATTAGTGCAGAAGACATCTACACAAGGAATCACATTATTAATATTCTGCCTTATAATCAAATTAGAACATAATGAACTATAGTTATATAGAATGTACTTTAAGAAGCACTCTGCGTCCCATCTTGTCCACTAACGATGTTGTTACCCCAGTAATAATGACCTGTACAATCCCAATCCCAAGTGTTGCAAGTTTGAAGGATGCAACCCCTACACGCATTTGAAAGGGAAAATCAGATTAGGGAAGACCTCATCGCATCAACAATAACTTACAAGTTACACCCATCATAGATATTGTATACTGTATTACAATATTAGATATTTTTATCTGTCCAATTCAAGGTTATTCGAGCGATGAAGATATGCAAATTTCAGCTAATAAGGAACATTTTAAACACTCACCAGCATCTTTAAATATATTGCTTGAATAGAACAGAACACCGTTAATACCACTCAGTTGCTGGAGAACAAGTAATCCGATCCCTATCTGTTCGAAAAATGTTGCCAATATTGAGAAGAATTATTGAAGAAGAAATTAGATCAAAGAAATATTTTCAACTCCAAGATACATAAAGAGAATTAAAACTTCAAAGTATATACCATTAACGGATACCAGTAGCGCTTCCTCTTTAGCTCTGCAATTCGGATGGTATTGCCTTTCCTTGAGGATGCCACTGATTTCTAGGGGAACATGACAATATGAGTACGGGTTTTCAATTACAATATCTTAAGGCCAGCTGATTTTCCTTTAGACGTACTCTCGTGTCAAAAAGATGGCCGAGTATCAGTTATTGAAATGCATTGAAACTTGACAATATTTTGGAGCTGGGGATTAGTGTTTACCAGCAGGAGGATGTAACTGAGCTTTACTATAATAGAACTAGTACTATGTGACTGAGGCACTGAGCTTATCAAAGAAATTCATACATGTAGAAGATCTTAATACCTTGATTTCGTTGACTTCAGTAGTAATGTCTGTCTCAAATCCTCTTAAAACTTGAAGCGAGGTTTCAAAATCTTCAGTCAAACCCATTTTCGCCTTTTAGATGTAGAAATAGATGAGCCAACAAACAAAAGAAAATATTACTAAATGTAACACATTTTTGTAAGACATACCAACCAACGTGGAGATTCTGGAATGAAAAACAGGCCAGGTACCAATATAGTGCATGGTAATGCCCCTGCGAAAGATGTTTTAGTAAGAAACACAACACCCTGATTTATTTTTGATGTACTTGAGACTTTCATTTGTACAACATATCTGAGTAGGTTCAACACAGTACAAGAACGCATTTAGGAGCATATAGAGTACTTTTTTCTCTTTAGTGGCATATAGATACTTGTTACAAATTGTCTTCACTATTAATAGATTTGAGAATTGAGGCCACATCTAGAAAGGAGCATGACTAGCTTATCAATTCTGCAACTAAGAAAATAAAAGACACTGGTCAAGTTTTTGCATTTACTTATCCAACATACTAAAGCTTCAGTCGCGTCAGAATCTCACCTAAAATTGCAAGTAGTCTCCAAGGGAGGAAGAGTCCCAATAGATATGCCAAGAAAATACCAATTGTGACTCCCAGCTACATGGAAACATAAAAATTAATGAATCTAAGTGTAATTGACCTTGAGGAATTAACAAGGCAGCGGGTCATCAGAGATTACTTGATTGACAGATCCAAGACTTCCTCTCATGTTTTGAGGAGCTATCTCAGCAATATAGACTGGAACCTAAATAAGAACAACATCAAACAAACGCAAATGAATGTTTTCCATTCCACAACAATTTATAATTATTTCAATATAGGGTAAAAAAGCAAAAAACAGTTACCGTGTAAGATATAATACCCACACCAAATCCTCCTAACAACCTTCCCATGTTCAAAAATGATGAGTCCTATCAACAAGCAAATGAGGAAATTCTCAGTCTAATCAAATTACATGGTCATACGTCATGTATGTATGTAAGATTACACTGAGGTACAACAGGTCGCTTACTTGTGCGAATGATATGATTAGCCATCCAATTATATTTGGTATTGAGGCAATCATCAGTGACTGCCGGACCAGCATTTATTATAAAGAAGAAGAAGAAGAAGAAGAAATCATAGATGTTAAGATCATTATTCACAGAGGAAAACCATCATAAAACAGAAAGAACAAACACATATAAGAGCACATACCCCTTTTCTTCCAATGTATTCTGCAATCTGTCCACTGGATATGGCTCCAACCATTGCTCCTACATTTGCCAACGAACCAAAAACCGAAAACTGCCCACCCAAAATCATAAACTCAAATAATAATTCTGATGTTTTCACTGATAACATCTAATTCAATTAGGTAGAGAAGTCCATTTTTCAAATTCTTATATCCAGTCATGGAATTTCTGAGAAATTTTCATTATTTGACGACTTAATTAGTCATAAAATACTAGTCGAATACTTCCTCTTTCCCATAGATGTAGTCAAGTATCATTTCAGATTCCAACCTTTGAGACATTGATTGGTTCAAGTTACTCTGGTTTCATTTTAACTAAGATATCAATACTTCGTACATTAAAAGGACAATCGTTGAGATACTTTGCAACAAACATTATTATAAATCATAAACATTTGAACTAAAAAATTAAACCATTAAAAATCAAAATTAAAATCAAACGTAAGCAAAAAATCACAAATACATAACCAAATATTTGAACCAACCTCTGAAATTGAAAGATCAAGATCTTTCATGATATCAGCTTGTGTAGGATTAGAATAACCACACTGCAAAAAACAAGACGAAAAAGCAGAAACCAATTGGTTTCAGTAAGCCATCTCTAAACCATATATGTGATCTAAGTAGACCGAATTACATGTACGGAACAATATCGAGAACTAAGTAACATAAGAACCAATATAGCATACGAATTAAATCAACCATCAGCCATATAAGGTACTACATTTTATTCGTCCATAATCAATTAATTGAAGTATTCACGACAAATGGTAACACATTATTACTGAATTGCATGCACATTAAGAAAAGTGAAATGTAGTTTCACCGTGAAGCCGAACTGGATAGGGCCCAATGCGACGACGGAAACGCAGAGGAAAATGGAAACGGATTCTCGAAGGAACATCGAGGAAGAATTCATCATACTGCTGCCGGACTCACGCATCCGGTACCAACTTCCGGTGTGCAATAATAATGGCTTCCGTATTCCATCTTCCGACGACCCTTCGTCTCGATAACTCATCGGACTAATTCGTTTTTCTGATCAGGAAAATGGACAACAATTTTGGGACGGTTGACTTAGATTTGGTCTCAATGTCGTCGGAGTGACTGGGTTTGGAGAGTTTAATGTTAATGAGTGTCTGTAAGAGGAGTGGAGTTCCAATTACTTTTTGCTGAATATGATATAGGCAACTGTCGTGATCTTTCAGATTGTGATCTCTGTATTCTTCAATATGTTAATTAGACACTTTGAGGCATAAACTACAATCTTTGAAAATGACTCTCTTCGGTTTTTTTAATTACTCCCTCCAATCCAAAAAAAGATGTAGTTTTAGAAATTTCACATAAATTAAGAAACATTTAATGCACTCAAAATTTCTATCTCTACCCCTATAAAAGTAATCATTAGTGCTCCATTTATCCAATTAAATATGAGGCAATCATTATTTGATTTGAGTCTTTTTATGCAAATAGGGGTATTAAGGGAAAAAGTGTTATATTTTACTACCATTTTAGACTTTGGCACCACAATTAAGGATCGTCATATTATAAGGATAGACAATATTATCTCAAATTCCAAGATAACAATATACTTAACTCATGTTCATTTAATGACAAGATTATAATAGAAAAATTAAATCAAAAAATACATTAATAATATAAATAAAAAATTTTTGCTAAAATGACAAGTAAAAAAGATGGAGAGAGTGTTACTGAGTTATTTACTAAATAAAGTGAGTTGGATAACAAACAAATAATGTATTGATAATATAAAACAAAAAATTTGCTAAAATGACAAGTAAAAAAGATGTAGAGAGTGTTATTGAGTTATTTACTAAATAAAGCGAGTTGGATAACAAACAAATAATTTTTAATTCACAACAGTTAATCTCTCATTTCACTTAACGGTCCCATTTTATTATTTGTACGATTCAAATTCATGTCATACGAAGAGGCTAAACTTTCACCACAACATCCAAACTCTTTACCAACTGAGCGATGGCACAAGAACAAATAATTTTTAGTTCACATGACTATATTAAAAATTGAAAGATTCAAATTGCATAATCTACACACTTTTATGAAGTTTAACCATTATTTTTTTAGAACAAAATGGTGGTAGCACATCTTGATAGAATCATAGGAGTTAGGACTTCACTTTTACAATGAAATAAATTTTGAATATCTTGATCTGTTATTTAAGTTTTATCTAGAAATAAAAACATGAGTGTTAATTATTCCACCGAGTTCTCACTTCAATTTTTTTAAATTTAATACTATTTTCATTTAAGTAAACAATGTTTTTACATGAAATCGAGAAAGTTATTGAAAATTAATATGATGGAGTATTATATATTTCATGCTTGATGAATGACGATAACTTATGTAATTTTGCCATTTATTTTAGTTGATATTTACATTTTCAAAAGAATATTTAATAGAAATTTCCTCTTAAGTGTGTATTTAATGTATTCAAATTGCAATAAGTGTGATACCAATAATTGTTGGTTGATTCATTAATGAGGAACATATATATAAATTTTTATTTTTTTAATTAACGTAAAAAATGCTAGAACAATAACTATTAGAAAACTGAAACAGTAATAAATATTACTGTCGTGAGAGAAAGGTGCATCATCCATGATTGTAAATTTGTGGAGTATGAGTATGAGTATTTATTTCCTGATTGATACTTCCGTTGATTTTATATAACGCCAATCGGTTAATCAATGTTGCAATCATTAAATAATTGTATTGGCATTAATGTTATAGATATAATCGATGATTTTAAAATCATCTAAAATAAATAATGTGAACAACAAAATCATTCAATCATTATATTAACATTTGTAATTAACAAATGTGAACTAACAATGTGCCCAATTAACACTTAACGTCTTAACCATACATAGAAGTGAAAGGACATAAAAAAAAGCATTTTAAGTGGCCACGATTTATAATAAAACCAAGTGTTTTATTTATTTATTTATAAATTAGCGTTGAGGTGAGTATCGAACTCACGACTTTTTAGTCACTAGCAAATGTTAAGATCAGTGATAATTAATGATCTTATAGATCATTTTAAAACTAACATTTATTGACCAGGCCTTTTGCTTCAATGATTAATCCCTTCATTTAGAAAGAAATCCGCACTCGTGTGAGAAAATCAGCGTGAAAAAGGACCATTCATTTTTTTTTTAATAATTTGATTAATCCCTTCATTTTGGTCAAGAATTTGTTGGAAGTTCTATTATTTTCTTCTTCTTTTTTCTTAATTTTGAAATTTGAACTCACTAGCATTATCTATATCATTTTCTTCAATTGTTTTACTTTCATTCAACCATGATATGTGATTTTTACAATATGTAGTGATAGAAATATGTGTAGTAAAAAATTAAAAGAATTGACATATAATGATATTTATAAAATTCAAAAAGTGGAAAATCCATTTACCTAATTTTACTAATCTCGTATTAATAGATTATAACTTTAAAGACAAAAAAAAAAATTAACTATTACTTATAGCGTTCTTTTTTTGTTTGTCTTTCAAGCCTTAATTTTTATTATTTTTAAATAGTTATTTTTCTAGCATAACTAATTATAGAATTTACATTTTCAATGTACTTTTTAATTACCTTATATTTTTCTTAATCTATGTGCCGATGATAAGAAAGACAAATAAAAAAAATTTAAATAAAAAGGAATGGAGGAAATATCCAATACGAGTATATGGTGAGCTCAATATCAATTAGTCAAATCAAATAATTATTTGATAAATTGACGAAATATATTTCATGCTCAGTTGCTCACAAGTACTCAAAATAAAGGCTAGGACAGTAGAAGTATATATAGCAGAGTTGAATAAGATATATAATTTACTACACCGCATAATAGTCAAAAAGCTGGAATAGCTCAGTTGGTTAGAGCGTGTGGCTGTTAACCACAAGGTCGGAGGTTCAAGCCCTCCTTCTAGCGTTCTTTTTTTGTTTGTATGATACTTTTCGTTTAGTATCAATATTTATCATTAAAAAAAATGTATTTTATAAGGTTTTGTTTTACTACAACCTAATTCTATGTCTTATTTGTCCTTAAAACACTAGACTAGCTACATTGTCCTTAATTACTACTACTAACGAAGTCGTGTCTGAAACTTATAGAATATGGTGAAACCTCTACAAATGACTCAACATTGTAGGAGACCTGCTCAATCTCTTGTATAATGTCCACTTTTATCATTTGGGTGATACAATTCAATTATAAATGATCATCTACAAATTCAAACCTAATGACTATTACAAAATTTTGTAAAAATGCAATCTCCTTCCACTTGAAGGTAGAATGTTGCTTTCTCTCAAAGCATAGCATGGTACATCAAATGTCTTATGACCCAAGTTTTCAATTAAAAGTTCTTGGTCCAATTTTAGTTGGAGACACTCTAATTGTTAGCAATTTATATGTTCATTACTTGTAATATTATTGTATCCATATTTTAACGTTGATTTACAAAAAGAAAAAAAATGTCTTACGGAGTCTAGCGAATAAAAATAGTCGTGTAGATTGAATTAAAACCTAACTCTTTTGAATTGAGAATTGAGGAATAGTCTTGGTATATGTAATATGTGCAACTATCTAGAAATCTAGAATGCAGTTTACAAGAGGAGCTCTTATGGTGAGAAATCCAAATCTGCCGCCATTAGTTTATTTTCAATTTTAATTAATGGTTTTTTTTTTTTGCTTAACAACATTTTTAGCTTCAATATTAAGAAGCTATAGTAAATTAGTGACATTGTACCCAACATTCAATAATATATATATATAAACTATATTTAAATGATTAACTTATGCAAATAACAATTTGTGGTTGTTGGCATTCCAACGGTAATTATTGTGTGAATTTTGCAAAATGTACAATTTTGCAAGAATTCACAAACAAACAATTTACTCATAAATTTACAGAATATAATATGACCATGCATTCGATTTCATTTGAAAAGACTTGCAAATAAATTCAAGCTAAGCATGCTTCTTTAATACTAGTAGTACATAGATTAGGCAACAACCTCCTTTTAACTTGACTGTAAAGCTCAAGTTAAAGCACCTAAAATTTCTAAGGGTGAAAAAAATAATGAACTAAAATGTCATGGTGCATTAAATATAACACCCAATCACCAATCTATTTTATCCTGGACAACTTTGAAGGGAAACCAACTTCGAATGTAATGAACTATTATATTTAACTTAGGCAATAATCGATTAATTTTGTCGTGATGATTTAGCCGGACGATCCAGAGCGATGAGGTTCTTTCTGTAATGTAATGTTTTGTTAGCTTAAGTAAATGGCATGGAAAATCTCAAAGGCTTTTCTCGCTTATTAGCTTCCAAGTCTCTGTCTGTATTTTGCGTACAAGACTCGAGTCACAACACGCACAGTTCACCCTCACCCACCTACTTAATTGGTCACCATTCCCTCTCCATTAACCAACTTACTGTATAATGCAATGCATCTAAATCACCACCTGTCCCTGCGACCTTCTCATACCCACCCACATCTATATATACCTTCCGCAAATACGCCTTTCAACACATCGGTCCCAGCAGTTTTCGAGCACTGCAATTAAGGACTACTACCTGAGAAAAATGGCAATGCTAACAACTTTTTTCTCTAGTCTCGTGTGCTTGGTTCTTTTCACACTCTGGCTTTTTTCGATTCCTTCAGAGGCTGCCATTAAGAAGTACCAATTCGATGTAAGTTCATATACAAATCAATTCGAGTATTTTTTTTCGTAACCAGTAGTTAACGTACGCTAATTGGACGATTCCATGTTTTGCAGGTTCAAGTAGCAACTGTGAGTAGGTTGTGCCATGCAAAACCAATTGTTACAGTTAATGGGATGTATCCAGGTCCTACAATATATGCAAGAGAAGGGGATAGAGTTCAAATCAATGTCACCAACCATGCACAATATAATATGTCCATTCATTGGTATGAACATATAAGCTTTTAATCAGGAAATCATAATCAACCTACAAAACTGACACTGTGTGACAAAATTTTTCCAGGCATGGATTGAAACAATATCGAAATGGTTGGGCAGACGGTCCGGCTTACATAACTCAGTGTCCAATCCAAACTGGTAACAGTTATGTATATGAGTTCAATGTAACAGGACAAAGAGGTACCTTGTGGTGGCATGCACATATTTTTTGGCTGAGAGCTACTGTTTATGGTGCAATTGTAATTATGCCTCAACAAGGAACACCTTTCCCTTTCCCACAGCCAGATAGAGAGGAAGTTCTTCTACTAGGTAAGGTTCACCACCAATTCATCCATCATGATATTGTCATGTTGTTTTTTAACAAAAGAAGCAAGGATACATGTTCGGATTGCCTCTACTTTTCGATTTACTATTCTATCGTGGTTGGCAGGTGAATGGTGGAATGCAGATGTTGAAGCAGTAGAGAAGCAGGGGAATATGTTGGGATTGCCTCCCAACAGCTCTGATGCACACACGATCAACGGAAAGCCTGGACCGCTTTTCCCATGTTCTGAGAAACGTAGGGCAGATATTTTCTTTTAGTAACTAAGCATGACTTTTTTCTATTCTCAAAAACTGCAGAATTATAATATCACCTTTCTATGCAGACACTTTTGCCATGGAAGTGGAAAAAGGCAAAACATACCTCTTGCGGATCATAAACTCTGCATTGAACGATGAGCTCTTTTTCGGTATTGCTGGTCACAAAATGACCGTGGTGGAGATAGATGCGGTCTATACAAAACCATTCACAACATCTTCTCTGCTTATCGCTCCAGGACAGACTACAAACGTTATTGTTCGTGCAGATCAGGTTCCAGGGAGATATTTTATGTCAGCAAGGGCTTTTATGGATGCTCCTCTAGCAGTAGATAACAAAACTGCCACAGCTATATTCCAATACAAAGGCATTTCAACAACAGTTCTCCCCTCTCTCTCACAATTGCCTGCACTAAATGACTCAGCATTTGCTTTAGGCTATAATAAGAAGCTGAGAAGCCTGAATTCACAAAAGTACCCTGCCAATGTTCCTCTGAAGGTTGATAGGCATCTATTTTACACAATTGGACTTGGAATGAACCCATGTCCTACTTGTCTTAACGGAACACGATTAACAGCTTCTTTAAACAACATATCTTTCGTGATGCCACAAACCGCGCTCCTCCAAGCTCATTACTTACACAAGAAAGGAGTATTCACAACTGATTTTCCAGATAGACCCCCAACCACATTTAACTACACTGGCGCACCACTGACAGCCAATCTCAAGACCAATACTGGAACAAGAATCAGCAAGATTGCCTTTAACTCCACAGTCGAATTGGTGTTACAAGACACTAATTTGCTCACAGTTGAATCACATCCATTCCATCTACATGGCTACAATTTCTTTGTCGTTGGATCTGGAATTGGAAACTTTGACGCGAAAAAGGATCCTGCTAACTATAACTTGATCGATCCTCCAGAGAGGAACACAGTTGGTGTTCCTACAGGTGGTTGGACTGCCATCAGATTTCGCGCAGATAATCCAGGTATGTCCAAATATAATTATAACTATAATCGCTTCTTAATACATTCTAATAATGATATTTTGTGACAAAAAACTACCAGGGGTATGGTTTTTCCATTGTCACCTAGAGCTACACACTGGATGGGGATTGAAAACAGCATTTGTGGTAGAAGATGGTCCTGGACCAGATCAAAGTGTGTTGCCACCCCCTAAAGATCTCCCAACATGTTGATAAATGATGTGTATTTATAATTTCATGTGCGAAATTATTATTCTTTGAAACTGCAGAGGTCGCGAGCGGTAGAGTGATTTGTTTGATTTGGTTAAAACTCTGAATAATAACATAACGTCCCCAAAGGGATGAAATTGAATGAATTTAGTCATTGCTTTTGTTTTTATCTTCACAATAACTGATATCAGAGAAACTAATTGTCAATAACTGGAATCAGACACTAATATCATGAAGATGAAAATAAGCATCACAATCATTAAACAAAAGACATACAACTAGAATATGAGTGTTCAAGCGGATATGTGAAACCGTGAGCTTAACTGCTGGTACTATGCACTTCAATTCTTACCGGTTAGCTATACCAGAAGGTGAAGTGATACATGAATATAGATAGGACAGAATTAGAACAAAATTTTAGTCTCGACCATCTATAAAATATTTAATATGACTAGTGATGAATAATTTCTTTTTATCTTATAAATAGCAAGGGTTGAATACATATGTGTTAATCTAATTCAATTATTGTAGTCTCCTAACAAAATAAAAGTAATATATTTCAAGCGGATGTAAAGTAATAAACCAGTAAAAAATTCTAACTTTTAATCGAAATTTAAACGTTTACCAGTAACTTCGATTCCACCATACAACCTCTTTATCTAATAATTAATCAGAATTGCTTACACTACTAAATCAATTATTAAACCAACTAAGTATCCTAAACTCTCAATTATCCATGTGTCTGGACTCATTAATTATTCAAGTGTGAATCAAATAGTTTCAATCGCATGATGTGCACGACAGTTCCATATTCAAGAGAGCTAATTATGATATTATTACATGAGCGGTAGTAGATCATAATCTCACATAATTTAGATGCTCATAAATTGATCAAATTCCGAATAAAACAAATCACGCATTGAATTACAATGAATAAAAGTAATGTATAACAATTTTCAAAATAACATGTGAATGATTCAATTGTAATGTTTCGTATGAAGACATTTCGTTCATAATAATAAAACTACAAGACATGATTGTCTTTGAAATAAAACTACAAGACATGAGATCTTGCTGAAAAAGTGAATATTCAAGAAAGGTGGTTTGTTGCTGCTGCGAATGGCTAAGGTTCATTAATGAAAGGGTTCAGTAATTTTTATTAATCAACATTTCAGTATTTTTCAATATAAAGATGATATACATTACTAAAAATATACCATTTTAAGATGGTACAAAATAAAACATTCAAAAAGAAATATACCAAAATTATTCTATGCACCAATTTAGTTTATGTACAAGAAATCGTTATACGAATTGATACGAATTATAAAAAATGCAAAGCTAAATTAGTGTCCCCCTCGATTGCATATTGGACTTTTTGTTGGATCACGAGTTGAATAACAGTCAGATTTATAATTAAAATTTGTACAAATAATTCTCAACCCAAATAAAAATCAAAGTTATATAAAACGTCCAATTTAATAAGTAAATCCATTCAACTCCAACTTTACCACTATATTTTGTCAATAGAGAAAAATGATGCATTTTAGTTACATACATAAAAACCAAATGAAAATTTACTATTAAATTATAAGCGATAACTCCTTTATACCAGTAAAAAAAATGCATTCATCAACTAATAGTTTTATGTAATACTCCCTCCAATCCAAAAGTAATGTCTTTTTAGACATTTCAAGAATATCCAAAAATATTGTCTTTTTACATAAATCAATGCACAATGTATCACTTTTTCCCTTAATATCCCTAAAAAGTAATGATTGCATCATATAGTTAATTGAAAAGTGGGTTATTAATGATTGCTTTATAGGGGTATAAATGAAAAGTGTGAATGTAATGATTGTTTCTTAATTTGTGTGAAATGTCTAGAAAGACATTACTTTTGGATTGGAGGGAGTATATAAAATTTTGGTCAAAATATAGAACTTTGACTGAGCGAGACAATATACAATTTTAAATTTTGGTCAAAAGTAGAAGTCAAATTTCAACTTTTTAACTATTTGAAGTATTGCCGTTACTGATCCCCCATTATACAAATATTGGATAAGTAATAATCTAAACTAACTATTACTATAAAATATACACTAGTAAAATAATGAAGATGCTAATTAAGTTACATGGATTCAACTATTTAATATTTCAACTAGTTCGAATTTACAACAAAGAACACAAGATTGAAATTCACCAACTCTAGAGATGTCAAAGAACAATAATGATTTACCATATCAGGATTATTAACACCAACTATTTAATAATGAGTTTGAGTATATTTTATGAATTCTAATATATGAATATTAAAATATTGACAATTATAGAAAATCAAAAATAGTTGGCACCATATGAGGGGTAAAATAATAATTTGAGTAATAAATAATAGTTATATACAGTAGTAGCTAGTGCCTAACACTATAAAGATAGAAACCCAATACTCCATAGAGCTCTGTGTTTTCTACCAACTTGTAACGCCATCGCCAACCTCAACCTCAACCTCAACCTCAACCTCGCCAACTTCCCTTCTTTTTTGTATGTTACCCAACTTCATCTTATTTCCAATATTTTTTCTAACTTTATATTCTATATTTTCTTGATTTAGCTTTCAAGATTATTCATTAGATGCATTTATTATGTACCATTTGTTCTTGATTTTCTTGGACTTTGTTGATTTCTTAATATTAATCAATCTCAACATAAACTGTCCTTATCCATTATGAATTAACGTGTTTAGATTTCTGTAAGATGTTTGATGAATCCTTTATAAAACCAAACTGATGATGATTTAACTTTGCAGATTGGTAGTATAGTGGAATGAATGATGTGCTTATGTGTACCACTTAAATCTGCTTTGTTGAGTGTTCTAGTGTTGGTGATAATATCTATTTTGCTGAGTTTTGATTCTTTTTTTCTTTATTGTGTTCTTGGCCGTTTGCTATCTTTTTCTATATAGATAAAACAGTGAATAATGTCGATTAGAATCAGTCATATTTGCCCGAGTGGCTTATGTACGATAAAAGGTATTATTACATTGGTCATCTAGATGATTATTGTGCTATTGTTATCTAATTAAAGTGTCTTTTTAAGGCTAATATTAGCAACTAAAAGCGCCGTTTTGTGGTATGATTCTGTATGCAACCATAAGAGTGATGGTACACTACATACAATGTTTATCTAGTGTTGTTTTTAGCAGAGATTTGAAAATGGCTGCCAACAATGCACACCCGAATGAGAAAACTCTAGCAAAATCCAAAGTTGCTCTCAATGAGAGGATCCTCTCATCTATGTCCAGACGATCGGTTGCTGCCCATCCTTGGCATGACTTAGAGATAGGTGAGCTGATCTCCATCATACATAACGTTCTCCCTTCAGCTTTCTTCTTATATATACTAGATTGATTAACTGTTGTGCTTTCATGTCTTATTGTAGGTCCAGGCGCACCGGAAACATTTAACTGTGTAAGTGAGAAATGCAGTTTCTATCTAAAATGTTTCATTGGGAATTCTTTATACAGTTAAACTTGTACAACCTTCTTCAAAGTGTGCCTTTATCAGTTAGGCAATTTATATGTCATGAATCAATCAATTTACAAAACATGCTATTTTTTTTTAATTAAATTTCTCATCGAAGGGCTGACGAGGTAGTTCAAGCCTGTACCGTTCATGTCATGTTGAATAAACTTTTCCACTCAGTGCAACCCGTGTGCTTGAAATATGTTCCACCGTTATTATAAATGAATACGTATCTTGTAACTCTTTTATCATTTTGATGTCTGTTCCATCTTGATTCATCTAATGAGAAGAGGAGCTCATATTGCACAATCTTCTGCTGGAAGCAGTTGTATGTTAGAATGATTCATCATTGTAAACCTTGTAATTTCTTGCTTTGAGGAGGATACATGGTATCTTCTACATGTATGATTATCTGAAGAACCTCTTTATAATTCTGATAACTTAAGTAATTCGTATATTCTTGTGTGAACAGGTTAATATCTGATCTGATGGTTTCAAATATAATGTTTACAATTATAATTTCAGGTGGTTGAAATTAGCAAGGGTGGCAAAGTTAAGTATGAACTTGACAAAGCAAGTGGCCTTATCAAAGTATGTATGTCTATCCCGTTATCTCTGTTGAACATCTTATTTATTTTTCAAAGAGAGGAATATATTTTTCTTATAATCCAGGAAGAAATTTGACATACTTTTTCCAAATTACGCGTGGCTGATTCGATAGTAGATCCTTCTTGTCAAGCTTCTTTTTTCACTCGCTTTTTTTTGCTATTTTATATCAAAATTGTGGTGACAATCGCTAATGTCACTTTTTTTTGTAGGTTGATCGAGTTCTTTACTCATCTGTAGTTTATCCTCACAATTATGGTTTCATTCCAAGAACCATATGTGAAGATGGTGACCCTATGGATGTCTTGGTCCTGATGCAGGTTTCATATCTATCCCATTTACCCTATCATGTTCCCCCACCCATAAGTAAATGCAAGCTTGCTGTTATTATATTTTGACTCACTTACAATTCAATAGGAACCTATACTGCCTGGTACATTCCTTCGAGCTCGTGCTATTGGTTTGATGCCTATGATTGATCAGGTAAAGTTGTGTATCCTACTAATGATAATGTGGATACTAGGTGAGAAGTGCAACAAGGAAATACCACATAGTTTTCTTTCATTGTCTGCACTGTCAACACAATTGTGTTTAGTTTAGAAACCTATATTGCTGACTCATTATGGTCTTAAACCTTGGTTCAGGGTGAAAGGGATGACAAAATAATTGCTGTATGTGCTGATGATCCAGAATTTCGCCATTACACAAGCATTGATGAACTCGCGCCACATCGTCTTGCTGAGATCCGCCGTTTCTTTGAGGACTGTATCCATCAATATGCATTAGTAACATCATTACAGTTGAATCTTGTTTAATTCATGATAAACTATTTCTAGTAGTAGCTTACTTGATTTCTAGAATTAGCAAGTCTTTAAATACTCCTAGACCTCTTGAGTTTTGAGCCCTGCCCTCGTCATATAAAATGTCACACTGGGGAAATAGTATGAGAAACCAGAATCGTTGATGCAATGTTTTTTCCCCTTCAATTTATCCTTCACTTGCCATCAATAGACAAGAAGAACGAGAATAAGTCGGTTGCAGTGGAGGACTTTCTGCCTGCTGAAGCAGCTGTGGATGCTATAAAGTACTCCATGTGAGTATATCAAGTTTCTCCGAACTAAGATAACGACCTATATATACTTGGAACATATGAACTACGATTGTGGGCCGTGTATGTTTCTCATTCATGACTCTTTTGTTTCAGGGACTTATATGCTTCCTACATTGTCGAAAGCTTGAGGAAGTGATTCACATTTACGCTACTTGCAGCATGGAATCATACACTTGAGACGAATTTTAATATTGTAGCCTAAATAATGTCTAATGTCATGTTATCTTTATTGACTTCAAATATTTATGGATCTCATGTAATTTGACTAAGATATTTCGGGTGGGAAACTTGAAATGCACTCGCTATGTTTTCATTTTGGATAAAGAAAAAATTACTCAAGTAAAATCTAATGAATGGATGATATATTTGATACTCCATTAAACAATTTAGCGCTGTTATGCATTTGATCCAATCCGTGGATGGCCAGCCTTTCGGTAATCTTTAACGCCTAGAGGTGATCAAGTTAGTGGGGTATATGAGCTTGTGATCGCAAGATTATGGGTTCGATTTTTCCTATCAACATTTTCTTGGTCAGGCATGTCACAGAACTTGTCTGTTAGTGGAGTATATGAGCTTGTGGTTGCAAGATTATGGGTTCGAATTTTCCTATCAATATTTTCTTGGTCAGGCCTGTCACAAGACTTGCTTAGGATGATTTACCTGACGTGATTTGTAAGCTATTACATCAGTTTAAAATTTACGATTACTTTACAAATAATGGATGCCATCCCGTTACAAAAGAATAATCTTACATAGTTTCTATTATACTCTTTAGACACGTTGTGTAGACCCTGAAGGGCATATATTATGCCAACATAAAATGTCAGAAAAAGATCGAACTCGTATATTCCCATTTCCCATATCCAATTAACACGTGGTTGATTGGATATTATTAATGATTGATCTTCTTCACGTGGTTTGCTTGCTATTAGCTAGTACTTTAGTTCCACTACAATGAGTATGCAGTCGACGAAGGAGGGAGGAAGGTGGGATAAGGTAGTCGGTAATCAGTCCACATAATTGACGGCAGTGGGAGTGGATCACTCCAAATGGCATTCACTATTGATCGATAAATCCACTAATAACCCAAATCAATTGTCCAATTTGATTAACAAAAAGAAATTGATTGAGCCACAAAAATGAGTCAAGTTAAACAAGAAAAAAGTGATCCACCTCAAGTGTTGTGCGTTGGAACTGCTGATACAAAACTTGAGGAACTCAAATTCCTGGCAAATTCTGTTCGATCAAATCTCAACCTTTTCTCATCCAACTATTTCTCTAAGGTCTCGTCTACTCCTTACATAATTGATAATTCTTACACTTAAGCATTATTTGATCTTATAATTATTGTTATCTACATTCATTAATTTCTAAAATGTGTTGTGGTGTATATTGTAACATACTGTAGTTTCATTATAGTCACCAATAAAAGGAACAGATAAAGAAGATGAAATTGATTTTGATTTGGAGTTAGTGATATAATCTAACAAGAGTGCAGGTACAAGTAACTGTTGTTGATGTCTCGGTCAGCCCGAAGGAGATAGACAGTTGTGGGGATTTCGAATTTATACCAAGAAAGGATGTACTTTCTTGTTATTCTAGATCAGAGAAACATTCTGAGATCGTCCTTCCCGATGACCGTGGCAAGGCTCTTGCAATCATGGATAAAGCATTTCAAAGTTTTCTATGTGCCAACGGAAACGTTTCTGGAGTTATTGGGCTTGGGGGTAGTGGAGGGACATCTTTACTATCTTCAGCTTTCAAGTGTCTCCCAATTGGGGTTCCCAAGTTGATCGTGTCTACAGTGGCCTCTGGTCAGACTGAAACTTATATTGGAACATCAGATTTGGTGTTGTTCCCGTCTGTGGTGGATATATGTGGTATTAATAGTGTTAGCAAGGTTATACTCTCTAATGCTGCTGCTGCTTTTGCTGGAATGTTGATTGGAGCGTCTGAAAGATCAAAAGACTTGTGCTCTGATAGTAAAAAGTTTACTGTTGGAATCACCATGTTTGGTGTTACTACACCGTGTGCTAGTGCTGTTAAGGACAGATTGGAAAAGGAAGGATATGAGACGTTGGTATTCCATGCCACTGGAGTAGGGGGAAGGGCTATGGAGAATCTCATTAGAGAAGGATTTATACAGGTATCACTGGCTTTCACTAATATGATTAAATCCCACCTTAATCATTTAGCATCTTATTATCACTTGTGCAAGCTCTTTGCAGTGTTACCATGTAAAATATATAGATATTTCACATTCTTTAGTAGTTTTGTAGTTAAGCCATTCATTAAGTCATATGTAAAATGTGTATAATTGCATGGATTCATGATGTGAGTGAAATAGTTTTCTGAACTCAACATGGAGTCTTGCAGTAGCAACCTAGTAATTGGACCCTTGACATAATGATACAGTAAGGAATATAATTACTAGAACGTTTTGACTGCATAATGAAGATGGGAGAGAAGGTACTAAAGAGGTTCAGTTGTTCCTCTAAGTTGTACATCGCCATAAAGTTTCCAGCAAGGTCCCTGATACGAACCAAGCCTGATAGTATTATTCTAGAAGTCTTACTTTTGTACAGTTGTATAACTATACGTTAGTTACTTCTTCCATTATTAGTATAGGCCTAGTAGTGGGTCAATTAGATAAGAACTCTTGTTAGTATTTAATGGTCAGCCTTGATCATTTGTCATTATGCTTATATTTCTATCAACCAATATATAAAAAAGTATAAAATTTTGCTAAGGCATTGCCTGTTTGTGAGATACTTGCAAACAGTGGTAGACCACTTCCTGTTGTGCGACTCTTCCAGCAGTGGAATCTATCGGTCCTCATTAAATTATTCTACTTAATGAAATACTAGAACTTCCAGATGTTATGGAAAGACTGGAATACAATGAATTTTCTTTTTCTATTAGTCAGAGCGCTACTAATATTCATGTCTTCCTGGAGAGCAAGAAAACGAGCAAATGCTGCTATGACATTTCTCAAAATGCAATTGTTACCATCACTTTAAAAATTATGAAAATTTTGAAAATCTTCAAGAAATTTTGAGTATTCATTTGAACTTAATTTCAGCGTTTCATGTTATTGCTGTGTCCACATCAAGAAAAGTTATCACACTCCTTGAACAAGGACATTCACTCTTTCTTTTTACTTCAGGGTGTCTTGGACATCACAACAACAGAGATAGCAGACTATGTAGTTGGAGGTATCATGGCATGTGACAGTTCCCGCTTTGATGCCATGGTAGAGAACAATATCCCTGCTGTTCTGAGTGTTGGAGCTTTGGATATGGTGAACTTTGGCCCCAAAGCTACCATACCGCCTGAGTTTAAAGAAAGAAATATTTATGTACACAATGAGCAGGTGATGGATGGTCCCATGCTTTGTTGCTGCTACATATTTGTAAATTTATATTTCTGTGTTAGGGATATAAGAGCATTCATCTCTGTCATTTATCGTCTTTTTGGAAACATGACTTTTGTGACTGTTTGAGTGTTTCTACATCTATTTTATGCGGATGAATGAAGCATCTGGGTTTCTGTAATATCTTGCCGTCGCTTACTTTTCTATCAAGTTTAAGAAGGTTTGCTTGCCATCAGTGGCGTGCATTTTTATGGCCATCTTTAAAGGCTGATCTGCTAAAAAAGTGATATACAGCATGTTTAAAGAACTTATCCATGGTGTATCTTTCATTTAATATATCAATTGTTAACCATGTTTTTTCAGATCTCGCTGATGCGGACGACGGTAGATGAAAACGAGCAATTTGCAGCCTTTATTGCAGACAAGTTAAATAAATCATCATCAAAGGTTTGCATTTGCCTGCCGGAGAAGGGTGTCTCTGCTTTGGATTCTCCAGGTAAAGCATTTTATGACCCTCAGGCAACTGGCACACTTCTTAAGGAATTACAGCGACAAGTTGAGACCAATGAAAATTGTGAGGTACCTTAGTTGCTTATAAAGTAGAAAGCCTCTAATCCACAGTAATGTGATTGTATTTTATCAATGGTGGGAATGACAAAGTAAAAGTTGAATTCGGCTTGTTTGTAGGTTAAGGTGTTCCCTTACCACATAAATGACTCAGAGTTTGCAAACGCTTTAGTCGACTCATTCTTGGAGGTAGTGAAAAAGTCTGCAACTCTAACTCATCAAGTGACTAATCCTTCCTCTGCAACAAGTTCTTTTACTGGTGAAAAACTTTTGTATGCGCCAAACAACTTCCCAAATGCGAAACCAGGTAATGATAATTACTTCTGAATATTTGGCTTGTCATTTAATTATGGTAGAATGTTTATTGAATGCTAGACGATGGTATCTTCATGATCGATGAGAGCGATATTATTATAAGAGTAGTACATTTCTTTTAGGCTAATCACACACTTCTGTTCAATCAAATATCAAAAAGAATCAGATCTTATTTGGAGCTTTGTGGCTAATATTCTCTCCAACCATCTTCCGTTTTACCTTATAATCTACTCTCTTTATTACTTATCAACACCTTCACCGTTCTTCATCAAGCTTCACAAAATTGGAAATACTTCTGCGAACAAATTCTTTAAAATAGAAATTTGCACTACCTTGATGACCTAAAGTGATCCTATTTAATGTTTAAATAGGGTAAACTTCACAATTTCAGTGCGGCAATGGGGTTATATCGAACTTCTGGTTTTATTTGTTTTTATCAGACTAGACTGTTGATGTGGTATCTCCATTTGCTGATACACTAATTAGGAATGTAATGTTCCAAAAGCAGAAACTCTGAGAAGGACCCAAGCAATACTGCAGCAACTTAGGGATCAAATTATTAGGGGTAAACCTATTATCGGTGCTGGAGCAGGGACAGGCATCTCAGCAAAGTTTGAGGAAGCAGGGGGTGTCGATCTAATTGTCTTGTATAACTCGGGCCGGTTCAGAATGGCAGGAAGAGGTTCTTTAGCTGGTCTGCTGCCATTTGCTGATGCAAATGCTATTGTGCTTGACATGGCCAATGAGGTCCTACCTGTAAGTGACAATGAGTAGGGTTAGTTATTCAATATTTAAATTGTTGACATTGAAACGTTCCACTATAGAGCTTCATAAACTTATCATACTGAATCATCTTACATTCTAAATGATCACATATCTATAATTTTCATCAAACGTAAATAAATGTGTATTTAAGTTTCGTGCTTGGAAAATCTGCATATACATTTTATTTTGAGTTAAAAATGTGCAATATTGAACTGGTTGTTATGTGGCTTCTTGTAAAATATTATGTCAGTCTGGTGTTCTGTTCATTTGTTTTGTTTCTGCTGTATTCGATCAGTTTGCTATGTAGATTGTTTTCCTGGTTGTATTCCTCATTTTTATGTTGAAAAATTAAGGTGGTGGAAAGAGTTCCAGTTCTTGGTGGCGTCTGTGCCACTGATCCGTTTCGAAGGATGGATTACTTCTTGAAGCAATTAGAATCCGTGGGGTTTTCAGGAGTGCAAAACTTCCCTACCGTTGGGCTGTTTGATGGTAATTTTAGGCAAAATCTGGAGGAGACCGGAATGGGATATGGGTATTTCTAGAAGCTTATTTCTTTACACTTTGCATGTTTTTTCTATCTACACGGCTTACTATTAGTCCAAATATGTAAAAAGCTAATATGCTCTCTTAACGTGGTATATGTAGCTTAGAAGTTGAGATGATTGCAAAAGCTCATGATCTGGGTCTTTTGACAACCCCTTACGCATTCAATGAAGATGAAGCTATAGCCATGGCGAAGGCCGGTGCTGATATCATAGTGGCTCATATGGGTCTCACGACTTCTGGATCCATTGGTGCTAAAACAGCTGTCTCAATGGATGAAAGTGTAATACGAGTACAAGCTATCGCAGATGCTGCTCATAAGATCAATTCTGATGCTATTGTACTCTGTCATGGGGGTAACACTATGAAACCCCATCTTTATTCTAAAGTAGTCATAACATCTCTAATTTTACTTGTGACTTCAGGTATAGCTAACATTTTGAGCTTAATTTTTTTGTAGGACCAATATCTGGTCCTGGTGAGGCTGAATATGTACTAAGGAGGACAAAAGGAGTCCACGGATTCTACGGGGCATCGAGTTTGGAAAGGCTACCAGTTGAGCAAGCAATCACATCCACAGTGCAACAATACAAATCTATTAACATCACAGACATCTAACATGTGTTCTGTACTTATGTTTCATAAAGCCAGGTTGTTCATGTTCCTCTGCCATTTTCGCTCCTTTTTTCCCTTCCATTGTCTGGAATAGAATGAACCAAATTTGTGTTAAAACCATGTTATTTTATTTGATATATGTGGAAATTGCAGTATTAGTAATGAAGAAACGTGTGATAATTCATATTCAATTTTGGTAGATATTTTTTTTTTGAAAAGGGTCACATGTTACCTTCTAATCTCACTAGGTGTGAACATTACACAAGGATGTTAATCATGATAATTGATTAATATGCTCATTTTCAATCCCTTTCTTTCTTCTGTTGTTTACTCCTTCAAAACTAGAATGTGCCATGTGTGGAAGAGTATGGATCATGTGTTGTGTTTTATATGCCAATATCTATTATAATAATCTAAGATTATCATTATGATATGTGTCAATGTAACAACATACGATTCACGTAAACTATAACAAAATATTAAAAGTCCACTATTTTGCAGATTTCTTATGCAAGTGGAAACATGGGAAGTTTGGAAACTCCTCCGCGTTTCACTATTTGCTTACAACTCCACTCACCAAAAGTTTCCTAGTTGTGACAAAGAAACCACACAAGTCGATCAAGAGCAATATTAAGATACTGACTACATGCCACGAACGCATAAAAAATATCTAACACGCGTTATATGTATTCGTTAAAGCGTGTTTCTTTGTTTTTATCGAACGTGTATCGTGTACATTTTGTCTTCAAAATAGGCTTGATATCACTATATAAATATAAAAGCCATCCCTAAATGATGATTGCATCAGGTATACTCCAAACTAGTAAGCAGACTTCAACAACATGTTGGCAGCCTATCTACTCCTCCATGAATTGTCCATTATTCATTACTATTGAATTGAATATAATTGAGTACTAGTACAACTACTATTTTGACTTTGACTGGGTTTGGAAATATCAGAGAAAATTGAGCTGCCTCCTCCGCCGGCCTCCGCCACGTGGACGAAGCTCCGCTTGCTTAAGGTGTAGTCAACATAATTTGTGCAGTTGAAACACTCATCAGCCCTTTGACTTGTACGCAAGGGAATTAGCATATTTCTTTAACCAAAGCATATCCGCCCATATCTTTCCTCGTCAGGATATTAACAAACAACAAGTAACAAAAATGTGAATAAATTCAAAGGTCTGGCAATATTTTACCCAAGCTTCTAACTAACAAATCTTGTATTCAAATTTTATTGGAGATCATTTATTTCGTATTCTCTAACCGTCTATTAGTTAAAAGGATTTGTATTCGTTTTTATGATATCATTGTGTTTATACTCTTATGACTAATTTACCATAACAACAAAAAATTCAAGAAATGTTATACTACCTTTGTTCAAAACATAAACATTTTTAAATCTCATTTTTAATTGTCAAATTTAAAAACTCTAATGTCTTAATTGAGACAGCAAATTAAAAGTGACTTGATTTTGTACTAAAATGCTAATCATGTTAATAGCATGTAAGATATATTGAAATTACTACTCTCTCTGTTCATATTTAATGGTTGATATATAAAAAGTCTATGTTTATAGAATTACTTAAATCTCGATTTATTAGTAAATCATCTATTATTGTTTAGACTTTTTAAAGTAGATTTATATATGTGATATTCTATCTACCTCTCCTTTCATTTACTTTCTCATTTAAGAGTATATTTCATAAGTTAATAGCATGAACTTGCATGTGATTCCATGGCTTTTACTCATCAATTATTAGAGAAATGTACAGTATATTATTGTTTGTTTCAACAATACCATATATTATATAATCTTGACAAAAATGTCCATTTTCTTAAATTATCTAACAATTATCCAGTAGTTTGTTTGTACATATTTGGCTTGAGTAATTATAAGGCATGTAAAACTGGCTTAGTGGCTTTCTTTAAAATGTAAACTTGGATCCAATAATGTAACAAAGCTGCCACAATATACAAAACGCTTGCCACTATTAATTTATTGTCTTTGTTGAGACCGTTGGGAGCATAAATTAATAGAATAATTTGTACTAATTTCTCGTAAGAAGATTAATGATATCGAGTTAATCGAATAGCCTAGTGGAAAAGGTTCTCGTTAGTGGTCAGAAGGTCTTGGTTCGAATCTTACCTCATTGCTAATTAACAAAAAAAACAAAGAAGATTAATGATCTGAGTTGAACTCTTGACATCTATTTTTATAAAAAAAAATTATCTAATTATCATATCCGTCAGAACGAAGGTTAAGTGTCTCATTCGCTCAACAATGATCGATCAAACGAAACATACAAAGAAAGTAAGTTTTTTTCGTCCTTCCGTCATTGATTGGGAACTTTTACTCATCCCTATCTCTTTATTCTTAAATTTGATATGAAAATAGTAATAAATTATAATACTTGAAAAAATCAAATAATAAATGATGTTAAAAATATTTTGATATAAAAATCTGACAAGAAAATCATCTTTAATTAATTCACATTATAACCATTCTTAATTTAGTTACCATATTGAGTCCTGGCGAATATTGCAGTTACTTGCATTAATAACACACTCCAAAATGTCTAATGAAACTTAGCTGGCTCATGATCTAACCTATTTGTATGATTCGTTTCCATCACTTTTTTTAATCACACTTAAAACCATGCATGAATCTCAATTTCATAATATCTCAAACAAGTAACGATTTTCATATCTGTCATATCTTGGCATATATTTCTCATAAATCCTTCATCTTGTCTCTTTCCCTTTCATCCTCCCCTGTCTACACCCACCTCTTTCTTTCTCTTTTTTTTTTTTTATATAATTCTAAATAAATCCGCCTAATTGTTGTAAGTGTTGAGATGATCATTTCGTTTATGTAATTATATATATACAGCTTATATACAAGAAACTAAACCAATGTGAAAGCTCAAGAATTTCGTTAAATTTTCACTTTACTTCTCATCAAATATATACTGCTTGTTTGGTGCCTTTCCACATATACAAAGTGATATAAAGCTGCCCTGAATTTGGGTTTTGGAGGAAGATTGAAGTTTAAGGAAAGATAAAGTTCCAATTTTTTTATTAAAATATATTCAAGAATCAAGAGATTACTGCATAAACACAGTAAGTATATTTCTTGTTTTTTTTCTTGTTGATGTTCTTTTTGTTACTATTTAATACCCTCTGATTTATAGATCACTACTTCATTAAAAAGATATTTCCTGACCAATATTAGAGAATCAATGTGAAATAATTTTGGTTTCTTGGTTTTTTCTGTTATTATTTAGTGCCTTTTAGTTCATAGATCGTAAGTTCAATAAAATATAGTGTTTTGTTATCAGTTTTAGAGGATTAACGTGAAATAATTTTGGTGGTAGTTGTGAGATGGCAGCGATGGTGGAGCCACCCAACGGAATTTGGCATAAAGGGAAACACTACTTTAGTATGTGGCAGAATGTGTTTGAAATCGACACGAAATATGTTCCGATCAAACCAATAGGCCGCGGAGCTTATGGTGTGGTTTGTTCCTCAATTGATAGGGAGACGAACGAAAAGGTTGCGATTAAGAAGATCAACAATGTTTTTGGTAATCGGATTGATGCAATGAGGACTTTGAGGGAATTGCAGTTGTTGAGGAACATAAGGCATGAGAATGTGATTGCTTTGAAGGATGTGATGAGGCCTATTTATAGGAACAATTTTAAGGATGTTTATTTGGTTTATGAGTTGATGGATACTGATCTTCATCAGATTATCAAGAGTCCTCAGCCTTTGTCCAGTGATCACTGCAAGTATTTCCTTTTTCAGGTAACTTTAATTTTTCAAATTGTTATCCTTTTTTATGAGTTAGTATATTCATGATTTTGCACTTCTGTGTTTTGTGTTGATTAGTTGATCATGATTAGTATAAATATTGTAAATTAATTGTGTTATAAATACAAATAAGCTCAGTTATATACTCTGCATAGTTGATAAGGATCTCAATCAGATCAGAATTATCCATGAAGCTGATTGCGGTTAGATTGCAGCTCATTTGAGACATTACTAGATTTCACTTTGTAAGTAGTATAATTTGAACATCAGAAATTCATATATCTGTAGTGAAACATTGGGTGTTCAATTTTGTTTCCAACGTAATTTCGTGTGAGTCTCAAGTCTCGTGTATGTAAGTGTTGGCGATTTCGAGCACTTTCAAGCCTTGGCGCAAAAATATTGACCTACTATGCACGTCAATTTGTTGCCATATGTTTTTGGAAAGAAGCTTGTGAATAATCTTGGCACGCGTAAGAAAGAAGATGATAGTTGAGTGTGCAACATGTAGATTTAATGACATTTGAGTGTGGAACACAAGTTCCTTTGACATGTTATGGTGTACTAATTTGTTCTGTTCATATGCAGAAATTTTGAGTGGTTTCATTTGGGATTACCGCTCTTCAGTACCAGCATTGTTTCCTAATATAGTTCTATCTGACTTTGCTAAAAGTTGAGACTGCACCTAATTTGAAATCTCCCTTATGCTAACTCTTTACTTTCATTTTCTGATTCTAGCTTCTTCGAGGACTTAAATATCTACATTCTGCAAACATTCTTCATCGTGATCTGAAGCCTGGAAATCTCCTGATCAATGCCAACTGTGAACTGAAGATATGTGATTTTGGATTGGCTCGAACTAGCAGAGACAATGGACAGTTTATGACAGAGTATGTAGTCACTCGATGGTATCGTGCACCAGAGCTTCTCCTCTGCTGCGACAACTATGGCTCCTCGATTGATGTGTGGTCGGTTGGATGCATCTTTGCTGAAATTTTAGGGCGTAAACCCATCTTTCCTGGCACAGATTGCCTCAGTCAGCTGAAACTCATCATCAGTGTTCTTGGAACTCAAAGTGATGCTGATCTAGAATTTATTGATAATTCCAAGGCAAGGAATTTCATAAGATCCCTGCCTTATACTAGGGGGATGCAGTTTTCGACTTTGTTCCCTCACGCTGACCCTCTGGCGATAGATTTACTAAAACGTATGCTAGTGCTTGATCCATCGAAAAGAATTACAGTCGAGGAGGCTCTACAACACCCATTCATGTCAGCCCTCTATGATCCAACATCCAATCCTCCAGCCCCATATTCTTTAAATCTCGACATAGATGATGATATGGCGGAGCCGTTAATCAGGGAGATGATGCTGAGGGAAATGCTGTACTATCATCCTGAAGCTGCTTATTCTTATGTTCCTGCTAGCTTCTAATAATGAAGGCTTGTTTATGTATGGAATGCATACAAAAGGGAAATAAGAGTTACATTATGTGTTGCATGTTTAAGACTTAATTATGATGAAATGGAGAGGCATATTGCCATGTACATAGAATTGGTGTAAGGTGATACAGATCATTTTGCTAATGTTTATTTACTTTTTTAGCCTACAACCCGATCATGAGCCGGTGAAAACTGTTCGACTGGGAATTCCCAATCTGATTCTCAGTAGTATCATCTAATATCGAATACATTAGAGGCGCGTAAGTCAAAACTAGACAATCTTGATGAGATAAGATCAACTCTTACTTTACACCTCTCAGAGCTCATCGATATACAGTATATCCCCATGTGTTAGTTCATGGAATGCAGCTTTATGGTTCCTTTTCATTGTTGATTCCGCCTTATAAAGCTTGACTTGTTGCCATTTACTTTACTATTTCTAGATTTTGAGTTGGATCCTTGCTTTTATCACCCCCACCTTATTTTTTGTTTCTTATTTGTTTTGGTTAATTCTGTTACAAGTGACGACACTTAGAAACACCATTTTTTTGAATGATATTGATTACTAGCTACTTAATATAGGAGTAATTGGTTGACAATATTAATTAAATTTCAATTACATATTGGTTAAAACTAAAACTATGTTAGCTCATTCAAATACAATGGAATCATTCCAAAGATACTTTATATATACCAAGTTTTTTTCAAAGATACTTTATAATTAAAGATGTAAGACACTAATTTTCAAACACTTGTTGATTTACTAATCTTTTGAAGGCATGTTGACAAATTGTTGTCTAATAGGGACATGTAACTAATATTTGTAGAGTGCGTATTGGGTGTTCTTTTTGACAATCACGTCAGCCAGGTAAATCACATTAAGCAAGTCATGTATGACATGCTCAATCACAAAAAAATATTAATAAATATAATCGAACTGATAACATTACGGTCACAACTTGACCACCTTACAGGTTTGCCCCCTAATTAGTTCATTAGTGCAAACTCCTTGCGTACCTAACTTTGTTATTAGTATATATTAGTATGAAGCATTATTAAAACGACAACATGACAGCTAATGTGAATGGTGCTTTAGTACTTTTTTAATCTTTTTTTTCTTGTGATTTCAGTATTTTTATCTATTGAATCGAAAGCAATCGTCATTTATATTTTTACTATATTCATTCAATCTTTTTTATTTGGGTCAAAAATGGTGTATTATGCCCTATATATTACACCTCTAAAACCACCATAAAACCTCCCCTTAGCTTCTTTTCCTTTCATCTCATACCATTGTGTAATTTTGTTGGTTTATTTTGTCACCCTCCCTTCTTTCTTCTCCAATTCTACATCAAACTTGATATAGTAAAGATCAATTCAACATAATTATTAATGTTTCAAATATACTATTATTGCACCATATTTCTTGTTACTTGATATCCATGTCTCCCATACTAAGTGAAATCCTCCTCTCTGGATTCACCATAAGCTCCACCACTCTCCGCCGAGGCAGCCACCTTGTCCACTCTTTCTCCGTCGTCTTCCTCTACTGGTTCTACGTTTTCTCATGAATAAATCAAACTTTCCCGTTTTCCAATCAATCCTATTATATAGCAAGTAAAATAAATTTGACCTTTTATCTAAAATCACATTTTAATAGTAATACTAATAATTAGTTTAACTCTATATATCTGTCATATTATTATACGGCATGGATAATTCACCAGCATCTTCCGGATCAACTTTTAAGCATCAAAATTCTGCTGATTCGTCCGGACAAGATATACAAGAGCAGAGGAAACGTAAGAGGATGGTATCAAACCGCGAATCGGCTAGGCGATCGAGGATGAGGAAGCAGAAGCACTTGGATGAAATGATGGCTTACGTGGGTCGGCTCAGAAACGAAAACAGCCAAATCCTGACAAACATCAACATCATAACTCAGTTGTACGAGAATGTTGAGTCTGAGAACTCTGTCCTCAGGGCTCAAATATCTGAGTTAACTCACAGGCTTCAGTCTATCAATGGAATTGTGATAAATTGCATGAATTTTGGAGGCGATGATGATAGTATTATGGGAGGTGATGCATCTTTATTTGGTCAAAATTATAGTCAAAGCGTGGATTATTGCGTTGACGATTTCCTTGGGCCGTGGAATTTCGTTAATAATCAGGGGATTATGGCTTCTACTGATGTCTTCATGTACTAAACGAGTTTATTCTGCTTCTGTTTGATAAAATAATTAAAATAAATCAAATTTTCAGAAGACTATAATGTGGTTATATATCATGGCGATGTGGATTGAAAATGAAATTGTAGTTGATCGATGTATGTGCGACAAATTATTCAAAACAGAAAACAATTATTGAACAAGCTAAGCTACTAGTACTAGTATGTTGTTATGTAAGCACACACATCATGTATCTCAAAATATTTATCATAATGGAGTGTTATTGCTGTTACTCTACTTGTAATGACGTTTGCACTAACCTTGTAGTTAAATTATTTGTTGTTAGTTTAACTAGTGTAACATTATTAACTATACTATAATACCTTCATCATAGGGGTTTCTGTTGGTTTTCGATGTGTTCTAGTGGATTAGAGGACATGAATTTATCTATTTATTAGTATTTCAACACAAAAATTTACCTCTTACATGATTCAAACTAACACTGTAAAAACTGGGTGGTTATAGACTATCAATACTTCATCAATCCAATCAAATTACCAACTAAGTTATGTTGATGAGCAACTAGTATAATATTATTGAACGTCAAGATGGTTTACATATAATTGTGAGAGATAAAATTGTTGGAATGGTCTCCGTAAAATTATACAGCCTATAGTGTATTCAAAAAATTGGCTCAAAATGCACCAAAAAAATTATACAAGACTATAGTATATTTAATTTGTATTTTAACTTTGACTTGATGTTAAAACTTTAATTTTGGCCCAAAGTTATAATTTTCTGTCATTTTTAACAGTTAGGCTAAATTGCACCAAATGTATCAATTATGGGAACTAAACCTGTAGATCGACCATTAAGTAGTAAAGCTATAGTGTAACTTATACATAATTATAAAGACCATTGCGATAATTAACATACTAAGGGTTCTGACTTGTGAGCATTTGGCACAAACAAACGAATCCTAGCAGTAGTTAATAAGAGATTTTTAAGTAGTATATGACTATATGTAGCCATTTATCTCCTGATGACATCAAAGTTTATTTAAATCTATCACTTACATCACTTACACATATAAAAGTATTATCAGCAAAAAGATTCTTAAGAATCTGACGTCGTCTCACTAAATGCAGCACCCTTAAACTACGATAATTATTCAATTCGCCGGTAGCCGAATTTGTCACCAAAGCACCCTTTCACATACATTTTATTTAATCTGAATATTAGGAAAGTCAGGGAGAAATCATGGGATAAAAGTCGAGTTATATTTGTATATATATTAATTAATACTCCTTAGTTAACTTTGTTTTAATTAGAGGAAAACTAGTAATACTAAAGTTCATAATAACGGGTGATACAAAAGAATTTTATATTGATACTAATTTGTAATTAGTATGGGCATGAATAACTTAGTTGGTAAGTAAAGATACCATGTGTATCATTGAGGTTATGGGTTCAATTTTTTAGCAATTATATGTTTTTATCATTAGCATATAATAATCACAAAGCTTATTTTAACAATTTATTATTAGTTACAACATTATATTGAACCTTAGACATCTTGCATATACTTTTTTATATTCAGATTAGTATGATAGATTAATAATTAATTATCAACTTTTTTCAAAGACAAAATTTCAATCAAAGTTTATTCAATTTAAAAAAAGATTAAAGAAATATTGTCATGTAATTAGTGGGGGATCTAAGTATTATAAAATGAATGTTCAAAATATTACTATATATTTTGAAATGGGTGTTCGAAATACTCAAAGATATTGCAATTTAAACATAAATATTAGTTTTTACATAAATTTATTTTGAAAAACATATATAATTATTAGATTTTTTGTCAAAAGTGTCTGTTCGACTGAACGAGGTGAACGAGGTCCGCTCTGCATGTGATGTAATAGATAATAATTAATTGTAAATATTTTGTTAGTACATATATAGTACAAAAAAGCTCAGAAAAATTGTACGTATATTTTAAACCATGGCATGAAACTTGTTAGATCGTCCTTCCTTCGTTTAACCATATTTGATGCATTTCGTGTACGTTATACGTCGAAACACTATGCCGCCATATCGCCATTTGTGGTTACCGAAAGGCCGCATGTTCTGTGTTATGTGGTTGCTTACGTACTGAAATTGCAATAGTTTTAGGTCACGAATAAATTTATTAGTCTCCTAACGTAAGGTTAGGTAAAGTACAATAAACATCATTTTCTTACTGGTATTGTTCAAAGAGACCATTAGTATGTCTTTGATTTCTTGATTTTGATTGCATGTTAGAAAGAAGATTGAATCATATTCATCAACTCGGACAACTTAATGGGACCATTTACCCACTACCCGCCCTTTCTACACCGCTCTTGTGAGCTTTAATTTCTGAATTGTGATAAACAAATGCATGTGGCTGGTAAAGGGCTAGATCATTGCGTTGGCTTATTCTAATTATAGTCATCTTATCTTAAATTAGGAGTTTATGAGTTACTAATATGAGTATAATTATTTAGTCCATCAATTTGTTTATTTGATCATCAAAAAGTTAATTGGATGTATGAAAATGTATAATGTTGAATGATGACATATATAACTTATACATGGACTCCGGCTATTCGAATCATAACTAATGAATTCTTAACTATTAAGGTAAGATGGCTTTTTAGGAGTTCTTCAAGAAGCTTTAGGATACAAGTAAGGGCTATTGTTTGTGAACTATCATTTTTATTATTAATATTTAATTTTATATTTAATAGAATTCTTGTAGAGTTAATCGAATAACCTAGGTCATGGGTTCGAAACTCACCTCAACGCTAATTTACAAAAGGAAAAATAGAACTCTTGAAATATTAGTTCTTTTATGTGGTGCGTTTTAGTTTTTTCTGAAGTGTCCCAAAACCATTTTCTTCAACGGTAAGAATCAAAATGATTATTGTACCCTTGCAAAAATGAGGCACAATAGTTATTTTGATGTTTACGGTTGAAGAAAATGATTCAAGGAACTATTCAAAAAAAATAGTTTAGAAATACTCTAAAAAAATTAATATTATTACAAAAATTAGATAAAAAATAAAATGATAGTTCAAAGACGATCAACAATAAAAATTAAACCTAGAAATAGTATAGTAATCTAAGATTATCTTTTGTGTCATACTTGATCAATTCGAATATTGGCATGAGCATAAAAGCGTACAAATCATCACACCATCTGTAGTTGATCATCAGATCATGGTTTCAAAAGAAGAGAAAATTATATTTTCTTATATAATTGATGAACATATTCATCTTAAAAGGATAGTTGAGTTTGACTTTAATTGATAAAATTAATAAAATTTTGTTTTGTTAATTGATATGTAGTAATTAACTCTACTTCAAATCAAGTTTATAAATATTTAGCTAAGTATGTGTTAAGCTAAGTATGTGTTAAGATGCACATCCAATATCGGAAGTCAAGACTTGAGCTATTCATATCGGATATCAATGTTCTCCCGGATCAATATATAAGATCTTGGGCTATTCCCCCTATTGCCATTGGTTTTAGAGTGGAACGCCATAGACTCTTAATATGTATTAGAGTCAAGCCCGAGTTAATGAGGCACGTCTAACCCCGTCGATGTTGTTCCGACAAATATTACCGGCGAGAAAAATTCCGCCGACGATCGGGTTACACGTGAGGGGGAGTGTTAAGATGCACATCCAATGTCGGAAGTCGTTTCCTCCCGGGTCAAAATATAAGATTTTGAAATATTATCTCTATTGCCAATTGGTTTTAGAGTGGAAGTCCATAGACTCTTATGAGTATGCTAATTTAAAATAAATTGGCTTCATCGTTAAGTCAATGTTAGCATCTAATAACAAGTTCAATATTGTTCATTCCGTTCCGAACCATAATAATTGACTGAGGAATAGCTACATCATATAATTTGAAGCTTTGAGATGATTACATTAACTATTCTCGACGTATGATGAGTCTCAACACATATTCACGTCCTTCATTTTTTTGCAACGCCAAAAATTCAATGAACAACAGAATGTGCTTGTTGTTATTGTTAATTGTTATAGACTCGTTTAATATATACAGTATAATTTTAGGAATAAGGATAAGGGTTGGATATGGTTTTTGCTATATCCATTATTCGATCCTAATTTGAAAGTATAACCTAAAATTTGACTGGGCCGTTGATGTGTCAACCCATTACTGAGTATACCCTTCTTTGATGAACATGAGAATGATAATGGATAGAATTGGATATGGTATGACTTGTATTTGTTTTATAGTAAAATTAATAGAGAATAAATTCAATCATTATCTTTTAATTCTTTACTGATAAGATATTAAGATTTCTATTTTTTAAAATATAAATTTACTATAATATATTAATACATATACGGGTAGGATCCTAAGTCCATAACTCGAGCCTTATACATGCGTGTTTTAAACTTTAACCCATAATACGATTCTTATATGAAATTAAAAAAAAAAAAAGACTCACTCCCTTAGGGTAGACTTGTAGTGGATACTTGGCAAGTTAGGTTAAAATTGTCATTCAAAATTTAGGCTGAATAAAAGTCCAATCGTTAGCACCCAATGAAGTTGTAGCCCACTACCCCCTCCAGACATCTTGTAGCCCAGTAGCACCTCCATCACATTCCTCCTAAGTCCTAACTCCGCAACACGCACGCACACTCCTTCTCGTCTGTATCTATGGGTGTCGAATCAAACGGAGCTACGGAACAGAGACAAGAAGCAACAACCTCCGAGGCTGTCGACTCTTTCCTTGAGGTTTACTTCTTCAAACGCTCTCGTAATATATTGTATAATATTATTTTCAAACTAATTTTCTTATCAACTTGATTTTTTATACTATTATTGAAATCAAAGTTTGTTAATTTCGACGATTGAATAATAAAACGGGCAATCGGTTGGCTGAAAAAGTACTTTTAGCTCATTGTAATTGTTAGTTGCCACTATTATTGTACTCGAATTTTTGTTTTACTTTTGTCATTTTTAATGATATTATCATTGGAAAAAAATAATGCTCTCTCAAATTTTGTTTAGCTGTCGTTTTAGCCATTTTCACAAAGTTAAAAAGAAATTATATTGAAAATGTAAAATGATAATTGATTGAAACTATATCATTACATGTTTGATAGTTTAAATAAAAAAGTAAGAAAAAATTACACTCGAAATATAGAATTACAATTTACTAAGCTAGAATCACAATTATTTTGAAACAAAAAATTTAGGCTAAAATGACCAATGAAAAAGACGAAGGGAGTTATAATAAGCAGACAATCGTTAACAACACTATTAGATGATTGTAAAAGTGCGTTGCTAGTATTCTTGTATACGTTTTTTTTTTTTAATGTTGGTCATTTTTAATATATTTTTGTTGAAAATAATAATAATATTAAATAGGTGATTATTTGGCTGAAAACAAAACCCTGCTCTAACTATTTATCTGTTGAGAATGTAATTAAATCATTCTCTTTTGACAACAGGCTGCTAGGTACGATGATATGGAAGATTTACTAAGCCTGGTTTCTTCCGGTGTCTCTATTAATTCCAAGGATTCACAGGGCCGAACAGGTCTTTTTTCTAGCTTAAATACGCTCTACGATACTGTGTATAAATTGAAAATGGATTTGTGCATTGCATTGCGATGTCTGTCATTGAAAAATTTGCCTACATGTTCGGGTGAATTACAATCTCCACGTTATTAGGTCTTAAGCATGAATGGAGTTAATATTGTGGCATAGTTATAGCAGTTAATATTGCAACTTACATCACGGGCTGCATGTTATTAGGTCTTAAGCATGAATGGAGTGTGCGTCTTTTTCACAAAAGCAGAATACATATAATTGTAGTTGATTGAATTTTGAGTTGGAACGCATCATTTACTCTTGCTTGCTTAAACCCTCAGATTGAAGATTTGCACCCTCTAATGCCCTTCAGTTTGGACCTTTTTCTATTTTTGTATGCCTACAGCCTACTTATAGGATCCTTTAGGAAAACTTTAATTATTCGTTTGCAGCTCATCCTTAAACTCCACGTTGTCTCTTCAACTCTCTTTTCTTTTTCTGTTTGTTAGATATTGTTTATGTTCCATTGTCCTTGCACTATAAACTTCAATCCAAAGTTGTGTTTGACCATGATATTATGTATTTGTGCAGCACTGCACATGGCATCAGCAAATGGGCATCAAGAAATCGTCGACTTTCTTTTAAGCAATGGAGTGGTGAGATAACTGGTTTTATTGTCTAAAAATTTATGTGCTCATCAGAAACTGTTTATGTTTCCTAGACATCTGAAACTATATTTTTAATGTTTGCATAAAAAAACACTTGCTTTCAGTTAGATGACGATGGACTAGGTCCACTTTCTGGTGTTCTAGGTCTAATGACTTTGATAACTCAGGCATGAGTTGACATACTAATCAGCAAAAGGCCCAACAACTTGGACAAAATTGTGAATTCAAACTTGAATTTTTTACCCCATCCAGAATTCCTTTATTCCAACCTTCATCCATTGTTACACATCAATTGGCATTAAAAATGTATTGAATAAAGAGAAAGTAAGTGCGTTACACATCAATTGGCATTAAAAATGTATTGAATAAAGAGAAAGTAAGTGCAGGTATAAACAGGTTGGATTGATATGTGTGATACCATATGGCTTATTCTTTAGCTTTAGCCATACAAATCAGTATTTGTTTGGTTGTCTTTGTCATAAACTTTCTTAAAATCGACAGCTGCGAACCATCATGCATGTGTGATTTCCCTTTCTGTAACTTACTCTGGAACTGGACATCATGTTTGGCAAGAGGGAATACATATGCAAGCTTTTGGTCGAACTGTCGAAGTGGATGGTCTGGGAAATACAAATTAGGCTTATACTGTCGAATATACTTCTAACTGTTTCTACAATTAATGATTTATTACTGATTTTCCAACATAAACATAAATGATTTACTCTTCTTTAATCCACAAATGTTATTACTTCTTGAAACAAACATGATGTTGTTTCTGGATAGGATATAAATGCTTTGAACGAAGAGAAGAATACTGCACTGCATTATGCTTGCCTTAATGGGCATATTGAGGTAACAATATCTTCTGATTCATAAAAGTCGTCAAATTATGAGTCCCTTCTCATGGAATGTTGTCTTTTTTAGGTTGTTAAGCGTTTAATCCTTGCTGGTGCGAGCGTCATATGTTTAAACAGGTTGATACCTCCAACAGTTGGAGTTTATATATGGTATTGCAACAAGGTTTTGAATCCAATACCTTTTAGTACTGATCTTTGGTATGCTTTTTTTATGTCTAGCCATGAGAAGACTCCTGTTGATGAGGCAGTGATTAGTGGAAAGATGGATGTCTTGAATGCAATCAATGAAACAATGGCGCTGCTAGAACTGTCGAACACTACAGTTTCGTAGTACAGTGTATCTATACTTTATAACGTACTGCGTATTTAATAGCAGTTTTTCTGATATGATAATTAGCCTTTTCCCAAACTCCAGAGCCTTAAAATAGTTTTTATGATGTAGCGATTTGCTTCTTCAATCTTCTCATAGCGTGAATATTTTCTGGCAAATTGATATACTATCAGTTTTTTTCTGGATAATTTTCTCAACCTTATCATATACCATCCAGCATCCTACCAAATGTTTGTTATTGCTTGTTTCCCTTAAAACAGTCTTGTTTATTTCAATATAGATAATATAGCTTTGGTGAAAATAGCTCTATATAGACTCATCTAATCAAGTCATCTCTTCATGATTACTCACCTCAAGAAACATCTCATAAAGCATCATGTAATTTTTTCTACTTCATCACACCCATGATACTTAGTTGGAGCTTACCAAAGAGGTGTTTGGTTTATGTGATTGAGAAACTTTCAACCTTAGCATGTAAGTGAAGTGGATTATCCTTTATTCTGTAACGGGATATGTGTTTGCTACTAGTCGAGTGCATACTGGTTTGAACTCAGGCTTACCGATTAGTCTTCAATCAAGCCAAGTAAATTATGCTATGCAAGCCCCATGTGTCAGCTTGGACCAAAAAAGTGTTGGCGGGAGACTGGAGGAAATAAACTCAATATTATTTATTTACCAATTTAATCATCCTTGTGGATTAATGCCCTGTCCATAGTAACTAGAAAATGTGATCTTTGTGACCTAGTAAAAAAAAGTCCAGTTCCTATTTTCCTTCTTGTTCTTGTTTATGTTGGTGCTGGTGAGGTAGGTAAGGAAGCATGAAAGGGGGTGAGGGTGGTGATTTGGGGAAGTGAAAGAAGAAGAAAGGGTAGAATTTTTTTTGCATTTCTATAAAGAGGGAGTGTCATTTAATCAAATGAAAAATATAAAAATATCATTTTTCACACCATTTTATTGACCAAAAATTATCAAGTAAACACTATACACACCTCAATAATGTTTTTGTAAATAAAATTACTATTTGACATGTAACTAAAATAATTATTACACATCAAATAGAGATATATAACAGTAGTTCGACTCATAACATAACATGTCCTTACTCGTGGGAAACACTATAGACACACCCAATTACCCAAATAGTGTCTTTCTAAAGTAAAAGTACTACTCGCTCCAGCCTTAAATGATTGTCACATTTTGACTTTTCATGATCAACAAAACATGATTTAAAACATAAATATCTCTTATTTTACATGCGAAAAAATTATAAAAAGTTGATATTTTAAATATATATATTAAGACGAATCTAACAAGATCCCAAAAGCCTATATTATATATTATCGTTTAATACGAATTTATAATTTAATTTGATAATGTTTAACCAACAAAAGTCAAAATGTGAGAATTTTGTTAGACGAGTATTATGTTTCCCGTCATCCTGTGGTTGAGTCCTTACAACTTACAAGTAGGCAGTATATTAAATTAGATTGGTATCCGAGTTCCCTCATTTCGAATGGCCTACCTAATTGATTAACATTTCTCTACAAATATGGAGTACGCATTAAATGCTAGACTTACTTGTATAAGCTGACGGCTACATTTCTATTCATTGCTTTTATCATCCACACCAAGGCATCCTCATTGTTTCATTTCTTGCTCTACTGCAACATTCTTCATCTTGCTTCAACTCTTCAATTTTCATGGCCAAATTCGTAATGATGTAACATTGCGTGATTTTATTCAACTAGTAGTGAACCCACATTCAATATAGCATATCATAGTGTAGATTTATATGGTACAATCAATTGGTTTTAGTATGTACGCCATTGGCGCCCAACCATTAACTTTTATATATCTTTTGTCACAGGACCAGGACCCGTAGCTGCTATTTGTGGACTGTGTGAACTCGATATTCCTCCAAATCACGCCACTCAGGTAAACCACAATTTACCACTCTTGCAAACAATTAACATATATATATATGTTACTACTTCTAGTTACATCAGAGCATAGAAATCTCAAGGAGTTTAAATTTATTTCCCCATTTATGGTTTATGGCGTTGTTGACCTTTTTACCATACCCTTCTGAGTGTAGTTTCCTGAAACTTGATAGGCTGTGTTGAAATGTTGCAAAAAAACATTTTTGTGTGTGCTGTTTTATTAGTTTAAAGTTGATGATTTTAGGGTCATACCTGAAAGCACGAAACACTTCGTGTATTCTGTCCACCACATCCCAAATCATGGGTTGTGCTTTATGTACTGTTAGTTCAGGATTTGTCTGAGTGATTGGTTTTCAATGCTAGTTTTTGTATTGGAAGAGGGGTGGTCTAAGTTTTGGTGTTAGTTGAACAAGTGATGGTAATGGTGGTAGCAGATGAATCTACGGGGAAGGGGATTAAGGTTTTGGGTGTTAGTGGAAGGACTGAAGGAGTAATAGTAATGGTGGTAATAAGACTAATAATTCTGGAGATGAGTATGTACCCACTTCGGCATTGGAGTGTTACAGTTGAGCTTTCTGCACAAAATTAAAAGTCAAGAGGGCACCTGAAAAAGTAGGTTTAGCATTCTTGTTGCTGAATTCACTTTGCATGAAATACATTGGGGAAAATAATGGTGTTAAAAATGAGATGTTGGAGATGAAAATAGTTCCGCATACATGTTTACCGCTTAATAGTTTAGTTTAGCCAACAGTGCCTCATATGGATCCCACAGATTGGAGATTGTTTAGCAGTACTAATGATGCTCAGTTTCAGATTATTGTCCACACAGATTCGAACCCCCTGATCGATCAATTTATCAGTTGCTTCTTGGTTAGATGAATCGTAGTTGATATTCGTTTTGTGGAAAGGGCTCTACTTCTTGTTCAGAAAATGCTGAGCAATATTGAAACGGGAAAAGTTCTCAATAATCAGCTCGTTTCCAAAGTTATTGCATTTTGGATAACTCTGTAGGTCTCCTTCCTATCAGTAAACTAGGAATCCCTGGCCCAACTAAAACTGATTTCTCTGAACTCCCTATTCATGAAAAGCCATCCGCATTGTTTGCTCATGCTTTGGTAAGCCAGACCATAAGTTGTAGATCTAAAAAACTACAACGAACATATGCATTTGAAATGAATATGTCAAACTTGGATCATCTCTTATGTGCAATTGTAACAAATGTCACTGTTGGATGTTGAAGATGGCTGCAATATGAAATATGTAGTAATTTCTTCTTCTTTCACTTTCGACTCTTGACATCTGACAATTGATTAGTCGGCCAATTTCTTTCTGTAGGATTGACGTAAATTTAACCCTCAATCCGAGCATGCCTTTCTGAATGATGTTATGGAGAAATTAATCATTTGTTAAATATACAAGATCTGTAAAAAGAGGCGCTGAAGAACAATTTAATCTGAAAGTTATTGTTCCTGGTTCTATTGGTGAGATGGTGCCCTATGATATCTTAAGAAACCGCCAGCAATGGCGACGACTCCTCCATCCTCCAATGCAACATTTCTCTTTTCATGTACCAATCTTGTTGATGGTGCTTCTAGTTTTGAGTCTTGTATTGTTCGGTGGGTGGAGCAGACTGCAATTACCAGAATTCAGTCACCAACAGATAGCAAGTGTTCAATTTTATCAGGTGCTGACCAATTGTAACTCCACCAATAGCATCATTAAAGATCCAGGTCTGATTGAAATTTCACTGGGCAATGGGACCTCTACCATTCATGTAGATCAAGGTCTGGGAGCAACTTTCCTGAGAAATATGTCCACCTTTCATGAAGTTCGAGGTCCAGAAGCAGCTTTACAGCTTCCACAAAAAGGAAAAACGGATGACGGACCTTATCATAATTGGGAACTTTTTGATTCCGAGTATCAGGAGATGGTGCGGAAACAGAAGATATATGTATATCCAGATGCCTTCATTCAAAATCAGAACCAATCCTCTCCTTTTGCTGAAATATTCCTTCCCCACCCAAACCCTTATGACCCTAAGCTTGGGAACTATTTTAGTGAGCATGCATTCAAAATCTCTCTTCTTGAGAGTCCTCTGATTACAAAACATCCGGAGGAGGCGAAGTTCTTCTTTTTGCCTTTCTCCATCAATGCCATGCGTAATCATCCACGTCTGCACACTGAATCATCGATCCCAGATTTTGTTGCCCAATATACCACCAGGATCAGCTCAGAGTTCAGGTACTGGAATGCCTCTGGAGGTGCTGATCACTTCTACATTTGTTGCCATTCAGTTGGAAGAGAAGCAGCCTCCAAGCACCGGGCATTATACAATAACGCCATTCAGGTCACGTGCTCATCCAGCTACTTCCAGAGGCTCTATGTTACCCATAAAGATATCGGGCTACCCCAAGTTTGGCCACGCCAGGCTGAGGACAAGTTGAATCCTCCTAACGCGAGAACCAAACTCGCTTTCTTTGCAGGCAGAGTGCAGAACTCTCGTGTCCGGAAGACATTACTGGACTTGTGGAACAACGATTCATCATTCGACATATCCTCTAAGAATTCATCCCTGACATATGAGGACCGGTTTAGACGTAGCAAATTCTGTCTACATGTCAGAGGCTATGAGGTAAACACTGCAAGAATCAGCGACGCGTTACATTTTGGATGCGTTCCTGTCATAATTTCCAATTATTATGAACTTCCATTTGCTAATGTTCTGGATTGGAGCAAGTTCTCTGTTATAGTAAGCCATGAAGACATTGGGAATTTGAAAAATATATTGTTATCAGTTTCAGACCAAATGTATCTGAGATTATTCAACAACTTATGCTTAGTGAGAAGACATTTTGCATGGCATAAAACTCCAGTAACTTATGATTCTTTCTATATGACGGCCTACCAACTGTGGAAGAGGAGGGGATCGCAGCACCTCACTTATTGACCCCCACTTCGATTTCGGAAAACCATGGAATCATACTATTAGAGCTTGCATGTATAAAAGATATTCAAATCATATATTTATATAAATAGCTTATTTCCGTAGTTTCCTTGCATCCGGTTGGGTTATTCTAATTATACTCATTTTATCTTAAATTAGGAGTATATGAGTTGCTAATTAGTACATCAATTTTGTTTATTTGATCATCAAAAAGTTAAATTGTATGTGTGTATAATGTACTGAACGATGACCTATAACTTATTCCACTGGATATTTATATATGGACTCGGCTACTGGAATTATAAGGAATGAATTCTTAACCATTAATGTAAGGTTGCTTTTTTGGGAGTTTTTCAAGAAGCTTTATGATAGAAATAATAGATTATCTTTTGTGACATACTTGATCAATTCAATTACTGGCATAAGTGTAATAGTGTAAGTATCGTCAGGCAATAATGGTGTAACGAGTTCAGCAAGGCTTGAAAAAGAATAGAAGATTAAATTTTATTATATAATTAAATAGTCAAATGAAATGGAAGTCTAAACTGCAATTCATATAATGTGTTAATTTCGCTTAATGAGTGCTAAAAATAGTCGAAACATCTATCAGAAACCCCATATGGTGGGTGTTTAATAGCTACAAAGGTATTTTTCGAAAGCAGAAGAAATATGTGTTAAATACACTTTTGAAAAATCGGATGTGAGACCTCTTGCAAAGAGGCTGAAGCCCGACATCATTAAGTTTGAAAGCATGACTTGCGAGAATCTTAGAAGAATGGTTGAATTTGATTATAATGGATAAAATTAATAATTTTGTTGAGTTAATTGACAATTAGCTATAACTCGTATCAAGTTTACAATTGTTTAGTGAAATATGTAAAATTGGCCTCATCATTAATAAGGCAATATTACTATATTAGCATCTAGTAGATCCGAACCACAATATTTTACTGAAGGATATTGCTATAAAATATAAATTGAAGTTTAGAGAGTGGAGAATATCTGCAGTGGATTTTATGCTCGCTTTACTTGGTTTCGTCCCTGATGCTGGTCAACCGTATGGGATAATTTGGATTGTGGCACATAAAAGATCCGACTTATTCTCAACCCATGCCATTCAAAATACTTCTCATGTACTACTCTTTTTAATTCAAATTAGGCTTTTTTTCATCTAGGCCCCTGAACTAATTAGTAAATCCCAAATCAGCCCTTGTCACCTTTTTTTCCCAAATAGGCCCTTGGACCCCAAAAATGGCACATGAACTTTTTTTAAATTTTTTTTCTCTAATTTTAAATATTAGATAGAGGGCAAATTAGTCTAACCACATAAAAAACTAACCCAACCTAATTATAAACTAACCCAACCTCAAATATTTAACCCAACCTTATTAAAAACATCATCTTCAACCTTTCACCCCACCCCCACCCCCACACCCACCCATTTCCTTCACCATTGCTGCCATTATCTTTGTTCACCACCACCACTATGAGTTCCTTCCTTCACCATCGCTGGCATCATCTTTGTTCACCACCACTATTATAAGTTCTTAACTTTATTCCATTTTCTTCATCTCATATAGATAAAGATTCAATTTTTTTCTTCAGCATCTTTAATGCTCCTTCTTTTTTCTTGAATCCATCATGAAAAATCAAACCCCATAACCCAATAAAAATCATATTCAAATCAAGAAAAATGTTGATGCCCTTAATATTAACAATAGCAATTTACAAAATATTTCAAAAAAATTGAGTATCAACCATATTTCAAATTAGTGAATAATTATAATAGTTCGCAGGTGGGGTGGAGTGGGGTGGGGGGGAGGGCTGCTGTTCGCAGGTGGGGTGTGGGTGGGGGGGGCGGCGGCGGCGGCTGCTGCTGCTGTTCTTGAGGGGTGGGGTGGGGTGCTGTTCTGTTGCAGGAGGAGGGGGTCGGGTGGGGGGGGGGGGTCTGGGGCTGCTGTTCGCAGGTGGGGTGTGGGTGGGGAGCGGCGGCGGCCGCTGTTCTGTTGCAGGAGGAGGGGGTCGGGTGCTGCTATTCTTGAGGTGGGGGACGGGTGGGGGGGGGGAGGTTTTTAAAAAAAAAATTAAATTATTATGAATAATTATATTTATTTATATTTCTAATCTGAAAAATCGAATCCGAATATCGAATATACAATTTAAATACACACATGAATTCGAGTTCAAAAATGTCAAAATACTTTTTTTTGTCTGGCACCTGAACTTTTTCTTCAATTTTGGCGCTTAAATGTTTTTTTTCGGAATGGCACCTGAACTTTTCTCGAATATTTCCCTCCAAAAACTCATATTTTTAATATGACTAACTTGCCCTTGGGTTAAGGATTTTAAAAAGTCAAAAATCTGAAAAAGTCACCAAAAATGAAAAAAATGAAAGTTTAGGTGCCATTTTTTGGCCACAGGGGCCTATTTGGGACAAAAAAGGTGGGAAGGGCTGATTTGGGATTTACTAATTAGTTCAGGGGCCTAGATGAAAAAAAGCCTTCAAATTAAATGTTACTTTCATTTTTGCAGAACTTTGACCATCAATTACTTATTATTTTTTATTTTGTAAAATATAAAATTAATATTGATAAATTTATATTTAAAAGTATTTTCATAAAAGTTAATTTTTTGTAATTTTTATAATATAATTAATTAGTTATTGTTAATTAAATTTAGATAAGTACAAATGAAAAAAACATGTAATTCGAATTGGAGAGATTACTATTGTTTTATTACTTATGGGATTCTTGCAGATGTGCTCCAGTTTATGTTGCTTTTTGTGCTATGTCCTCATAACTAGCATGTGCACTTGAGAACAATATATTTTGCTCAAAAATAGGTCTGGTCCGAGCATAATAACCTTTCTATAAATTTCTGAACTCGAGAATAATACTAGTATATAGAGGCAATGATGAAATGGTTCTAGTAAGTGAACGATTGTTACATTTTGATTTTTTGAAAATTATAGTAATGTGCAAATGGTCTTTATAAATGTGTATTAGTAATTATAAGAATGACCCAAAAGTAAATATAATAATTAACGTTTAACGGAAGTGTTAATTTAGGGCCATTTATGTACATCATACTTACGGAAAGTGGGGATCATTTGCACACCATTATTATTACTAGGTACAAGGACTAAAATGCAATGGTTACTCACTCATCGACGATTATTTCTAATATATACGACAAAATTGAGTATATATAGAGAGACTATGAACATTAATGAATCCATTATTAATGAATTTGAGTGTAGTCGTTACCTAATACAATAGTTGAGTTTAAAAAAGTTTAGAGGCAAGATTGTGAGTTCCAGTGAGTGGCTAAATACTAGTTGACTTTGTATGAAGATTACATATTCTCGTTGAGATTCTGACGTGTGTATGTGGCTCCATCTGAAGCAGTGGAATTATGAAGAAGAACATATTCATGTATGGCTCAACCTAAGCCAGAATCCTGCATTATTCACCAAAAGTAATAATGCAGAATCTGATTATTGAGTTTCTTCAAATAATAAAATGGCTATAAATAGGAGTTTGTGAATGAAATGGTAGGAGTAGAAGTAGGATATTTGAAATGAAGAGAGGCATTTCATGATAGTCAAAGTCTTGTTTGGTAGCCAAGGATGACTTGCCTGCTCCATGCACAACCTATAATAACTTGTTAAAGCTCATTCTTGGTCATCAGGCAGTCTCCTTGGCTAATCTGACAAGCTTTTTCTCTCATGCTTTGCCCGCTCTCTTTTTTTTTTACATAAATAACCCATTTGTCAATTTTTATCTTTTTTTTATAATCAATTTTCTATCTTAATACGGTATTTGATTATTTACAACTCCTTACTAGTTCATTATAAATTAGTACGTATCATTATATGAATCGAATTAGTTGTACAAACAATTTCTACATTTCAGTAAAATTTAAAATTAGCAGTAGTTGAAGATGCTCGAAGTTAATTGTAGCAAAATGATCTAATTAAATAGCTAGAACCAAATTGTAGTATTATTTTGGTTCCAATAAATGATACTTTTGAAGTAATAATAGTCCCTGATAGCGTACATTCTAAAACCGATTTACCTTTTATCTAAAAATTAATTTTATCATGGCAATTTGACTTTGTGTCACATTTAGTGGATCAAGATGTAATTTTAAAAAATTGGGCAACTTTTTAGTTAGTAATTCGAACATATATATGCGTAACTGTGTGATTGGCTTATTGCAAGTTGTAGTTTTCCATGTATATCTGTAGGTGAAGAAACGTTTGCCTTTTTCCCCATCTCTGTTTTTTCATACTATCTATATTTGATATATTTTTGAAAATGAGTAAGTACGAACCTTATCTCTAAATCGCCGACAAAAATGAAAACAATATCTTAATACACTTGTCTTCAAGTGAAGGATGCCACCCAAATTCATGCATGCAAATAACCACGTAACACTTTTAACAAGACTCTCTTCTACGCCAAACCACCTTAATTTTTCCTATAAATTAGGCCGAATATATCAATCATTTTCACAATCATCTATATCTCATTAATCATATAAATCCTCTAAAAGATCATATCTATCTATAGTTTATTATCCTCGAGCTACTGATTCTTGAAAAAATGGCACAACATGGCCAACATTATGGACGCCAAACTGATGAGTATGGCAACCCAATTCAGCGAACTGATGAGTATGGCAACCCTCTCACCACCGCTCAATACGGAACTACTACCGGAGGTGTCCACGGTGGTGGCGGGGAGCACGGAACAACTGGTTATGGTGGGGAGCATGGGACAACTGGTGGTGGATACAGAGGCACTCAGTATGGAACCACTGATGTTGGTGGAGGACATGGAACAGCCGGATATGGAGGTTCTCATGGAACCACAGGAGGTGGCTATGGTGGTTCTCAGTATGGAACCACCACTGGCGGTCACCATGGAACCACCGGAGGTATATTCGTTGAGTATATTCTAAGATATAATATATTGTCTATACAATAATTACTAGCTTAGAACTAAGGTTATTAATAAGATTGATTAGTACATTAATATAAAATGAAATTGTAAAGAATTTCCAACAAAAATAACTAATTATTGATTGAACAAAATATATTAAGATATGAAATATTTTAGTAGGAGGCACAGGTATTGGTGTAGGAGGTCACCATCCAGGGGAGCATCATGGTAGCACTGGAAGTGGAATAGGGAGTGGAGCTGATCTTGGACTCGGTGGGAGGCAGCATCATGGGGTCGATTATGGGACCACTGGAGCTGGGATTGGGACAGGGGCCGACCTTGGGCTTGGAGGGCATCACCATGGGGATCAGCATATAGGCCGACATGGAATAGATGGCTCTGGCATTGTGACAGGGGCTGATCTCGGGCTTGGAGGCCACCACAAGGAGCACCATGGCGGTGGCTATGGAGCTACTGGTACCGGAATAGCTACTGGTGCTGGCCTCGGTGGGCACCGTCAAGGGGAGCTACGCCGCTCTGGTAGCTCTAGCTCTAGTTCGGTAAGATCATTTCTGTATCATTATACAATTGTAGGTGATTTGATAAAGATTGATTTATGTGAATGCATTTGAATATGCAGTCAGAGGATGATGGACAAGGAGGAAGAAGAAAGAAGAGTTTGAAAGAGAAAATAAAGGAAAAAATACCAGGAGTAGGAGGGCACAAGGGTCATGATGATAACCAGGCAGGAGTAACCTCTACAACTGCTGCTCATAATCATACTTATGGACATGAAGAGAAGAAGGGCATAATGGACAAAATCAAGGATAAGGTCACTGGACATCATTGAAGACCTTTCGACACTCCAAACTAAGTTTATTTCCCTCATATGTTTCAGGATTTGTTTTAAGTTGAAATGTTGTCTTAATTTACCATGGCTACTTTTATAAGCTAAGAAAACTCCTTTAGGAGCCTACTTAGTGCTTTCAGGGGTTTCAATCTTTTCATTTGTTTGTAAGCCTGGTTTTAGTTTTTTGAGTCTCATGTATACAGTTGCTGAATAAATGCACTTCTACAATGAATATCATGGAGGGAGATTGGTCTCGTCCTCAAGAAAACTTCAAGTCTTTAAGTTAACAATAATTCGACTGTCATAACATATTCTTAAATGAGTTTGTTAATTAAAGGGAAACTCGGTTAATTTTCGGTAATTAAGGGGAAACTTGCATAACGTAGTTTTGTTAAAAATAATCGTAAGCTTTAAAAAAATCGAAGTTAGGTTTGATCTAATGGTTTAAATTTAGTTAATATTAAGTTAACACCAAACTAGTTAACAAACAAGAATTGGCTCGTAATTTAAGTTTCAAACTGACTAATTTGGATTATATTTATCTCTACAGCAAGCTCTTAAAGTCGATTTAAATGTGTTGGGGATGGTATAGGTTCTTCATGTAATAAATATAAAACAGCTTTTTTTTTGTAGTTAGAGATCAGATGAGTTTCGATCCCAAAATATGATGTCACCAAGAGTCTTTTTTTTTTTAATTTCACTAGCCTATTCGATTAGGCCCAAGAGATACCATTTATGAAGCAGCTTTTGCCTTTGCAAAGATAACTTAATAGCCAAGGATTGAAAATACAATAATATCATGGAGTTCTCCAGAAGCCAAACAGTAAATATTCTAAAAATTCAAACCTAGTTTTCTGATTTTTCTCAAAATCATGAAAGAGAAAAGAGCAGATGATTCATAGAAGTTTGGCTCTCAACAAAAAGGTGCGACTAAGGGGTATGGAGGAGACTTGTTGATCATGTAAAGAAACCTCACGTTTAGCTCCTAAAGTATTCGGCCGAGAGGCATTGTATAGCCTCTACTACTTAAGCCACTGAAGCCTTCTTCTCTTCCTCAAGCCGCTGCAACTCTTGTAACCTTTCAGCCCAAGCCCTGTCCCTAGCAACGGCAGCCATCTTCTGCTCAACCCTTTTCGCCAGTTTCTTCTTTTTGGCTTCCTGTACTTGAGCTTTGCGTTTCTTTTTCTCGGACTGAACAGAGAATAGTAAATAAGAATTCTGCCGAACATAAAGTCTATCGCATGTATTTTGGGTAAATATAATAATTGTATAGATATAAAAGTTTCTAGCAGTTAAACTTCTCCATTTGTACGATGGAGTATACATTAGACAAACCATGGACCAGATGCAGGGTTGCATAACATAGGATATAAGAGAACTCAATAAGCATTACAAGCACAAAATGCAAACAGAAGGACCAATATCACGAGATCTGAAGCACCAGTAGTATATTATAATACTAGATAATAGAAGCATCAGTAGCATACATGCCACATCCAAGATTACAATTACCGCTGCTACTATTCTTCAAACCTACTGGGAAAACCACAAGCTTATGAAACCACAGGATAGATTGCACCAGGACTATGATACTCACAAAAAGAAGATAGATTGCACCAAGACTGATACTCACAAAAGGAATACCACCACAACCAGATTTGCACCCTCCTATTCAACCACCATTTGGTCATAGCTTATTAGCTTTGGCCAATATTAAACATCTGCACTAGCATCATGTGAGTGTACCCAATAACCCAAAACCTCAGACTCATCAAACCAAAATCAAAACTGATTTATGTTCAACTAAGAAGTCCCAAAATTCGGGTCACATAATCAGCAAGCCAGAAAATGCCAGAGAAATCATTAAACATCCAAATGAATTAAGCAAAGAAATAACCAAAACCCCAAAAGATACAATTATTAATCAATTCATGATCTCGTACCATTATAAACGCTTTCCGTTGTTTAATTCTTTTCTTCTCATTCCTTCTCTTTACACTTCCTTCATTTGGAGCGTTGGCCAGAATTGGTTCACCAGGGACGTATTTCACCCACGCATATGGTCCTAATTTGATTAACCAAACAAAGCAATCTCAATATATAAACAAATAACAACAAAACATCCATTGTAGGATAAAGATTTGAGCTTTTTCTCCTTACATGATTCCTTAATCCACTAATTGAGCAACATGAGCATAAACCTGGCAAAACTTTTACTACCACCATTTCAAAAAGATCCTCCAGTTTATTTGTCGATGATCAAGATTAAGTAATTAACAAGGTTTGCAACCTTAGTTAACACTTAAGAGACATTATATGAATCAAATCAATATTATACTACCTCTTATCTAATATATCATTCACATTGTTTCGATGGTAAGGATTACAAACTTTAGGAATTTCAATCAACAAGTGATTTGAATCAAAATTATCATGTTAACAATGAAGTCTACTGAAAGTGCTATATTTTGATATATTTCTATAGATTTATACAATATATTTAACAATTAATTAGTTCCAAAATTATAACTCAACTCGTCATAATTCGAAACTACACTATTTCCAGTGTCAAGCTTTGGCATTCAATTACTCTTCGTTTATTGATTTAATATACGTAGTACATAAAATTGATATTACTGAATTTTCTGTTTGATTCATAATATTATTTTCTTGTAATGTTTCATATTACAACAATAGAATAATTGATGGGAAGACTGCGTGAAAATGAAAACCACTATGAAAATAAATTGGAGGTGGTAGTGATCTACAATCAAAACCTTATCATTTACTACGTATTATATTTTCCACCAAATAAAACAGAACATATACAAACACAATCAAGTTCATAATTGAAAAAGCCAACTCAAAAGTAGAAGACTTTTTTTACCTGGGGGTTTTAGGCCGGCGCGTTTACGGCGAGGTTTATCACTTGGGCGGCGTTTGGGGAGGCGCGTATCAGTGAGGCTGTGGAACAAGGCGGAAGCAGACGGCGGAATCCAGGGGAGGTGGTGGCGGCAGAGACCACGCGGCAGAGGGTGAGGAGAGGTGGTGGCGAATGTGAAAGCGGGTCGGGTTGAGACAGCCCTGGAAACGGGTCTAATTATGGATCTTAGGGCTCCGAAAGACATTGTGATTGTTTTCTTTGTTTATCTGTTTTCAAAAAAAGACGGATTTATAAGAGCTGGAGATGGTAATATCAGCTTATCAAGTGCACTAACGACGTCGTAAGGATTTGAAAAAGAAGAGCTAGTTTTCTTTAGGGTAATAAAAGTCTTCCAATACTTGTGTAGAAAGAATGGTGATGGTCTTTTGTCAAAATAGAATGGCTTTTTCTTTTTATTTATCGTGAATGAAGGAATTATTACACATAGCATGCCCGGCCGCTGGGATCGGGTCTTATATTAGGGGGTCTAGGAGTAGTAGTACTTCCCAATCCAATCTATTCTACCTTTTCGTTGGGGTTGGTTCTTGCCTGTATATCTCTATTCTATATTCTTGAGACCCCGAAAATGGACAAATTCCTTTTCTTAGGAACACATACAAGATATTTATCACATTAAGTGCTATGGTTATGTGTGAGGCTTCTTGGTCGAGCCTGTCACAGCCCGTTTGCCTCGTGTAGTTTAAGGTAGTTTGCGCGTTACCATGTTCATTTTAAGGTATACAGTATTACCCTGTCCACACTGAGTAACGATTCAAGCTTCTCGTTACAAAAATAAGATGCAATCGACGTCTACTTGACATCTACAACAAAGAGAAGCAAATTACAAAAGCACAGACAAGTGAACCTACATTACACAGGTAAAGAGGATTACGAAATTATTTGTTCGTCCTTCAGTTATGCATATATATGCACAGCAGCACAGGTGCATTTCTTAGTTGGTTGTCCAGTGTATTTGGGTAAAAAGTATCTGGTGAAAGCTTAACAACTTAATTATTCATTCAATCTTTACATTCCAGATTGAAATGGAGGTGCTGATACATATGCTGAGTATATCCTGTTGCTTTACATCTTGCATTCTAAAAGAAAAAAATATTGTGTTACAAATAACAGTTCTTAGGACGATGCATTGGAGCCAAACTTAATCAAATGCAGCAGCAAATGCGTCAGTACGTGCATTCTTCGACATTGTCCCATCGTGAAAATATATACCAGCTTGATTCACAAGAGAGAGAAGATGCAACAACTCTTCGTGTGAGAGCTTCGAAGGTCTCTTATCCTCAAAACCGCTGGTTCTCAGTATACCAATAATTTTTTCCCTAAATGAAGTAACCCCTGTCCCTACCTCTCCTTCATCTACCTGTTCTTCATCTATATCACTTATGCTAGAATTTCCAAGGCAATACACATTATTGTCTTTATTATCTTCTTTCCTACCTGATAGTTCTATCAACTCCATCAATTTCTTTTTCTGCTTAAATGTTGCCCCTAAAGTCTTATTCTTCTTACTAAAACAGGTCCTTGTAAATGCCCACCACTCCTCAAGATTTACGTCTGGAATCTCATCTTTGGGTTGTATTTTAACCACTGATGAATCAACCTTTGGACAAGGCAAAAAGTCCCTCTTACTCACATCCATAATAAACTCCACATCAGCTGCCAACTTAACATTCACAGCTAATCTGTTGAACTCGGAATCACCAGGGTTTGCCATGAGCCTCCTAGCAAACTCCTTTTGAAGCAAAAGTGTAGCTGCTCTGAATTGATTCTCTCCAAATACCAATTTAGCTACCAAAGGAGATGATATTCCATATGGAATATTAGCTACAACAAGATCAAACTGCGGAAAATCAGTCTTCAGTGCATCATTGCAGATAACCTGCAAAACAAAGCCATATTGTAACAACAAAACCATAACTACCTAAAAGATAACAAAATAGATTGGAAAAACAATACTTAGGGGTTGAAATTACTGAATTTACAGTCAAATGATTTGTTTCAATCATCGGCAGCCATGTTGACAATAACCGCTGCCTAAACTAAAGCCATGAATTTGCTCTATTAAAATGTGTCTATGAGGGGAAAATATTGTTAGCCTTGTAAGGAGGACAAACTTTTTCAAACTTCACAAGGGTTCGGCACAATTCTAACATAATTATTAGAAGGTCTGACTAGGCTCGAGTTCAAATTTGGTAGAAAATTTCAAAGGAATGAACAATATATTCAAACTTCGAAAAAATATTTACATATATGTAGCCGAATGGAGCCTTTTGCTCAAATTAGGTTGAACCCAAATGTGAGGTTTGAGCTCCACTAAAACTACCTAACGTCATTATATATCTATCTCACCAGCGAGGAATATAATCAAACAGTTGGCATACAAATTCTTACAGTCAAACGATCAGCACACCCATTCTCAGCAACCCTCTTACAAAGCACATCAACCATACGTTTATCGATCTCAACCGCCACAACCCTCTTCGCCGCTTGAAGCAGCCTAACAGTGAGATTCCCGGTACCGGGTCCGATTTCAAGAACCGTATCAGTTGGTAAAATGTTTGATTTTCGAACAATAGTATCCAAAACCCGAGGGTTAGTTAAGAGATGTTGGCCTCTGCTTTTGAGAAGACGAATGTATTTTTCTTCGTTTTGATGTGAGTTAGGAGAGTGGCCTTCGTCGTCTTCATCGGAATCTCTGCCTTTGAAGCGGCGATTTGTTTTTGTACGGAGTTGTCGGAGAGTGGTTAACAGTGTTGGTAGTTTGAATGTGACAAACTTTTTGGGATGAAGCATTTGATTTTAGGGGATGGGTTTGAGTTAGGATTTGGTGTTGTTTTAACAGTTGGAACTTTGAATTTTAGTTGGGATTTGGGAATTGGGATTGAGCTGTTATAACCGATTTACTTTATTGCTCGGTAATCTTCCTGAAGAAAATTCATTTACCATAATTTTGTTATATATATATAGATAATAGAAATATATTAATTCTAGAGGATTAAAGAAGTGGTGCGTTAAAAAAAAATTGTCTCTTTCATGCCATGATCCTTCAAAAGATTATCCCAAACATCGCTCCGTGTGATGAAGCTCATACTCCTAGCAAAAACTTTTCTAGTTGAAAGCTTTTCTAGTTGATGAGAACCTATAATTTCTATAAATGGAAATACCTTAGGGATGGGAGGATTAGAAATTAGAGTCTAGGCATGGGATATGATCGAATTAATTGGTCTTAACAACAAATCCGTTGTAGTCTAGTTGGTTAGGATACTCGGCTCTCACCCGAGAGACCCGGGTTCAAGTCCCGGCAACGGAACACCTTTTTTGCGGACTATCTCGTTAACTTTCTTTTTGGTTGTGTTTTAGGGAGAGCGTATCCCATTCAAGCCATACATGCATAGGTACCACCATGTGCCCTACAAGACTTTGAGCATCGGCTCACATTATTGTCCTCTCTTCCTATTCTGCATATGGTGAGTTATTATGGAAATAATACTACATAGAGACAAATAGTATGCATGTGGTAATATGTTGTTGACTTATATGAATGTTGTGCAGGGAAGTATACTCCACAATATGAATGGCTGAAAAAAGAAGTTCCAAAGGTGAACAATCAGTAAGACAGTAACACCATGGTTGATAGTAATTGTCCATTCTCCATGGTATAATAGCAATAGTTACCACTATATGGAAGGAGAAAGCATGAGAGTTGCTTTTGAACCTTGGTTGGTTCAGTACAAAGTTGACCTGGTTCTTGCTGGACATGTTCACTCTTATGAGACATCTGTAAATCTCCAAATTCACTATAAATCTCCTCTGTTCCGCCTTGCCTTCTTCGTCATTTGAATGAAAATGCAACTTGGCTACATCTATTGGAACGAATATTACAATTAACTTGGGTGGTTTTGCAGTTTCTTGGCACCGCCGCCGAGCTATTCAATTTTCCGTGAAGCAAGTTTTGGGCATGCCATACTGGAAATCAAGAACAAGCATCATGCATATTATACATGGCATCGTAATGATAACACCAAGCCTGTTGCTGCTGATACTGCATGGTTTTACAATAGATACTTCTTCCCTCACCAAGAGCCTCACACCACCCTTTAGTCATTCACAATCTACTTTATATACACTAGTAGTTTATCTATCTTCGTTTTTGTCGCTCTATTTATCAGTTATTTTTTTTCAATATCAGATAACAATTTCAATATTAAGTAATAAGTAGGGTCTTTTTAGACCTTACAACTTGTTGACAATCGTATGTTTCTCATATATGTTTTCTACACATTGATTATTAGCTACACACTACACTTGTGGTCTTAGATATTCCATTTTGAAGAAATGTTCAAACATAAATATATATTATAATCACGCTATTGCCTAAGTGGAAATAGAAAACTCACTATTGGACAAAGAACAAAAGACCCGGTGGACATGCATTTATGTGTCAGAAAGCAAGAACAAAAAACGATAACAAACCCCCTCATCCTACTCCTAAGGATCTTCATCACTTCTACTAAGGATCTTGATCACTGCTTAATTCTAACATGTCCTATTTCCAATCTCTTCTTCTCTCTAGCTTTCATCTTCTTTTACAAAACTACATTCACAAACCGGTCATGTATTCGCTTCTCATGAATCTAAACAAACTTGAGATCTTATAATTCTTTGCTATTTGATGTTCTAGAGTACTAGCTTCGAAAGTGTATGTAACTAGGAAAAACAGTAACATGGCCTTAGTGAAAAATCGGGGTAATAAACGATCTTCAGGATCATCAGGGTTCTCCTCCACTGCAACAACAATAGTATTTGTAGCATTGTGCATCGCAGCAGTGTATATGCTCTCCCCACATTCGTTATCACAGGCGGCATCTGCCACTACTGCAACAGCCACCAAGACACTAGCACATTTAAGCACGATTGGCGATTCCTCAAGGAGAAAACCAATCGAAGATGAAGACACTAATACTTATAATGACACTCCAGGTAATCTTCCTGAAGATGCAATCAAATCAGATGATCCTGATGAATCGAGTAATGATGAGGACAATAAGAACAAGCAAAAAGATCTCGAAACTCAAACATCTGAGGAAAGTGTGGTCTCACAAAATCAAGAAGCTGAAGCATTAACCAACAATGATAATGCTAATGAAGATACAAGTGGGCGTGGAAGTAATGAAAGCCAACAATCAGAACAAAAGACAGATGGGGTAACAAGCGAAGATCAAATTCAACATGATGATACAACAGCGAACACGTACGAGGATACTACACAGAATTTAGAAGAAGAGAACCTACATAGAAACAGCAAAAACAACCAGAAAACATCAAGCCAAGAATTAAGCGGAAAACAGCAATCAGACCAAGCAAATAAAGGTGATACAATTTCACAAGCGGGAGGGACGGGAATACCTAAAGAGTCTAATGAATCAAAAAAAGAATGGAAAACTCAAGCAGGCGAGTCGGAAAACGAGAAGGACAGAAAAAAGAGCTCCAATGATCAAGATGCTAGTACAGACACCATAAACTGGAAGCTATGTAATGTAACAGCAGAGCAGGATTATATACCTTGTTTGGATAATGAGGCAGCAATAGCAAAATTGCGTAAGAGGAATCGATACCAGCACCGTGAAAGACATTGCCCTGAAGAAGGTCCTACATGCCTTGTTCCATTACCTCCCGGATACAAAACATCTGTTAAATGGCCGCAGAGCAGAGACAAGGTATGACTAATGGTATCTAAATTATATTTGATACTCCTTATATGCCAATGTGTATCATAAAATTGACCTACTTTGATGTCTCAGATTTGGTATAGTAATGTACCCCAAACAACTTTGGCAGAGGTTAAGGGACACCAAAACTGGGTAAAAATTACAGGGGAATTCTTGACTTTTCCTGGAGGTGGAACCCAATTCATTCATGGAGCTTCACATTACATTGATTTCATACAAGAGGTTCTTTAATTAATAGCATAAAAATTAGAACTTTTTAAAGCCTTAACCCCAACAGTTGGACTTGACATGCATTGTTCGGCCGTGCTCAGTTACTAAATCGCAATAGCCTCAGTAGGAAGCTAATACCCGAACTTTGCAAGTCAAGAACAACAAAATTTTGTTTCTTGAGTGAGCTAATCAAACAAGTGAATCAGGCTTTGCCAGAAATTGCATGGGGAAAGCACACAAGAGTCGTACTAGATGTTGGTTGCGGGGTTGCTAGTTTTGGTGGCTTTCTCTTCGACAAAGATGTTATCGCCATCTCATTTGCTCCCAAAGATGAACATACAGCCCAAGTGCAGTTTGCCCTTGAGAGGGGAATACCTGCAATATCTGCTGTGATGGGAACACAAAGATTGCCATTCCCAAGCAAAGTGTTTGATCTTGTACATTGTGCACGTTGCAGAGTTCCCTGGCATGCAGATGGTCAGTACATTCAAAAGCTTCATATTTAATTTAATTGACATCTCTCTTAGATCTTAGATATATTAAAGAAAACTGGACATTGATGAAGGTGGTTCTTTGCTTTTGGAGCTCAACCGTGTTTTGAGGCCCGGAGGTCACTTTGTCTGGTCTGCAACTCCAGTGTACCAAAAGCTTGAGGAAGATGTTGAAATTTGGAATGGTAGGGATCTACTTATAGCATTAGGTTCCATTCATTTTAAAGTTGTATCTGTCAGTTCATGTGCACTTTCTCCATTCTAGAGATGTCTGCTTTGACCAAGGCCATGTGTTGGAAGCTTGTGACAATCAAGAAGGATGCACTAAACAAAATTGGTGCTGCTATCTATAAGAAACCAAACTCAAATGAATGTTATGAGCAACGAAAGAGTAAAGCACCTCCAATGTGCAAAACAGATGATGATCCCAATGCAGCCTGGTATTTCCTCTTTATAATACATGTTTGAACATTTCTTGAACAAAGCCGAAAACTTATTCAAGTTATATAAAATGCATTTTCCAGGTATGTACCTTTGCAGTCATGCATGCATAAGGTCCCAACAGAAACAAATGAGAGAGGTTCGAAGTGGCCTGCACCGTGGCCAACCCGCCTCACTACCACTCCATATTGGTTGGACAAATCGCAGATGGGCATTTACGGCAAACCTGCTCCAGATGACTTCACTGCAGATTATGAACAATGGAAGAAGCTTGTGCAAAAGACATATCTCAACGGATTGGGAATCAGCTGGTCCAATGTCAGAAATGTTATGGACATGAGAGCAGTATATGGAGGGTAAACACTAAACTGAATTTATCCAATCAAATCTCAATAGTAAGATTTCAGTTTTATAGATGCAATGATGGGCCTAAATATGTTCATGGATAGTTATTTACCAAACTTCAAAATTCTCTTGATCTACTTTGAATTTTTATCTTGGGACGCCAAGAAAATTCCCTCTTAATTTGTGTTTATCTTTATCATCATCCCTCGTACTGAAATTCTAGATGTATCTCAGATTTGCAGCAGTATTGAAAGACATGCAACTATGGGTAATGAACGTGGTAAATGTCAACGCACCAGATACACTTCCAATAATTTATGAAAGAGGACTTTTTGGGATATATCATGATTGGTGTGAGTCCTTCAGCACATATCCCAGAACATACGACCTCTTGCATGCTGATCATCTTTTCTCAAGCCTGAAAAAGAGGTAGCTTCTATAACATTTTTCAGTTTCATCACAACTTCTCATATTTATAATTAAACCTTACAACAGCTAGAATTCTATCTGTATTTGTAGGTGCAAAATAGATCCTGTGGTCGTTGAGATCGACAGAGTGCTCAGGCCAGGTGGGAAGCTGATTGTCAGAGATGATTCCAGCACAATAGATGAAGTCGAAAAGTTATTAAGATCTCTACATTGGGAGATACGCATGACATTTTCAAAGAACCAAGAAGGTATTCTAAGTGCTGAAAAGACAATGTGGCGCCCAACCTCCTATGAAAGTTCATCCTATGATCCTATTGCAGGATAAGTTGTGCAAATTTGCAACAATGAATTCCAAAGGCTTTTTCTTTCTTTATTTTGCAGCAGAATTATAAGTTAGTGCACGTCGTTAACGCATCCTATATTGTAACAGCCTAGATATCCTTGCATGTCTATGTTAGTTAAGGATGAAAAGGCAATATATAAGATGCACATATACAATATTTCTCTATTACACATATGGTCAATTTAAATTAAGAACAATTGCTCTTAATCTATACTCTTTCTATTTCGTTTCTATTGGCTAGGTAAAAAAAAATAGCAATCTTTGACTCAATAAACGTAAAAGTAAGTAAAATACACGGCAAAAGACTCAGAGAGCAGAACACCAAGGAATATCATCTGAAAATGATTATCATTTCAATTTAATCACAATAGTCAGATAATAATTTTGGCAAGCTAACATATATAACCATTGTTATGCAATTTTGAAGCCTATTAATCAGCCTATGCCACAGTTGATAAATCAGGTTAAAGCCATGAATGTCATTGACTTACAATAGAAAACATTCATTTTTGTGTGCAGACAATCGAACATTTGACTGGTACCAATCAGTGTCGCTGATCTTGCTTTCATAGATAAATTCACTTCTAAAATCAGGTTTTTATTGAGTGTATTATGTATACAACGTCGTTTGAACTTTATCAGTAACCGGAGCGGGGTGGGGGTGGGGTGGGGGATTAAGAAAGCTGACTGTAATAAAGGAGAAGAGGAAATTCACAAATAAATATACCGGTAGTTTCGATCTTTTGAATAATTTATTACAATTTGTGTGACACTTTCTTAAAAATATTACTCCACGTACACTCTAAACTAACTAATATAATAACCTGCGATCAACGCCACTAATTAAATCAAGTAGTCATTTGTGCTTCTTTTATTCAAAATTATACAATAAATGTCATTAATAAATCGAATAAAATTAAGCTACATTGTAACTATAATATTCAAATGATCATCCTTAATTTTAAAAAATCATTAACTTATGTTCAAACAATCACCGATTCTTGATTCATGTTGAACATGATTCTCATCAGAAATCATTAATCCATTCATGCCCATTAATGAAACTAAGAGAAACAAATGGTTGAGCTTCCTCTTTAGTGAGCTCTCTTGACCAAGAAACCCTGCCTCCATGATTTGCCCCTGGTCCCGAGCATTTAAATTGCCCAAAAAATACAGTCCTGTCAAAATTATTTTACAAACTTTATAACATATCATAATTACAATACATTTTGTACCAATATATTCAATCGATGTTATAATGGACAACCCATGTATTATGCAACGTATGTAGCTTAAATCTGTTGCATCATTCGATTTTTTGTATGACATCCTAGACATATTCACATAGATCAATAAAAAATACTCCCTCCGTCCCTAAAAGATTGTCACATTTTGACTTTTGGTGGTCAACAAAACACGATTTAAAATATAAATATCTATTATCCTACATGCGAAAAAATTATAAACAGTTAATATTTCAAAAATATATATTGAGACGAATCTAACAAGGTCTCACAAGACTATATTATTTCTTATCATTTAATGGGAATTCATGATCAAATTTTGTAATGTTTGACTAACAAAAGTCAAAATGTGACAATCTTTTAGGGACGGAGGGAGTAGTAAAAAGATATACGAATAATATAAAACTTCAATTGATTGCCACCAATTATTGGTTAGTTGATAATTTCAATGAAAAGAATAAACAAAGAAATTATACAAGGTCAAGTTAAACAAAAACAAAAAAACAAAAGGTTAAAAGTCATATAAAGAAAACAGAGGGAGTACAATACATTTATCCCGGGTGTCCATATTTCCACTACTTATTTCCACGCCACTAATTTACCAAGCACATGAAACATTTGTTGGGGTTATTTTTTGAAAAAATAATACCGAACGCATGAAACGTGCGCTCAGTACCAATATCAAACGTGAGCCGTGAAAATAAGTGGAGTGGAAATAAAATTCTCCATTTATCCTTGTGTTTTAACAAGTTTGAAATTTGTCCACACTACTCTTTCATTTTGACTTGCACATAATTAGTGATGTAATAACCTTCAAACTCAAAGGATAAAATTTCATTCTTTTTTATCTTTACTAATTCAATTTTGACATAAAGTTGACACATGTATAACTTACATTTGCCTATTCTTATCTCCCCAATCATACCATCCTTTGGGGAGGATAATTTTGTCCATATACGTGTATGCAAAGACCACCCTAGAGAAAGTACCCCAAGCTCTACCCAAGTAGAGTGCACCTGAGCCAGTAACCTTGCAATTAACAAAGGAGAAGCCTGTATCCTCGAGCAAACTCCCCCTCTTTTGAGCAGTCAAGGCTCCTAAAGCGTTCGTTTTTGCATGTAAATGGCAACCTTCGTATAGCGATAATCCATTTCCAAATATGAAGTCTACTGAACCTTGAATGTGACAATTCTTGAAATAATGCCTCCCCTCATGATCATAAAGAGTGTCCTGTGCTCCAACAAATTTGCACTCGATAAATGCTGCTGTATCACCTGATATTCTCATTGCTACTGCTTGTTTTCCTACCTCCCCCGGTCGTGGGATCGCTGCTTTGTTCTGCACATATAATGTCAATTGTAATTTCACACCACTCGCATAATCAAGATTTTTATGACTGACCTTGAAAGTGATGTTCTTGGCGATGAAATAAGGCGAATTTACAGCAAATGTAGCAGAGCCATAAGTACCCAATGGCTTCCCATTCTTCCCCAGCCGATTTGCTGTGTCGTCCCAGACGATTATCGTCTTCTTCATGCTAGCTCCTTGTATGGTTATGTAAGCCATTGTAGATGGAATTTCAACTTTCTCTCTGCATGTTTGAATAAATATAAAACAGGACATTTTAGTATTTTACAGAAAGGAAAACGAAGTGTAAGATAAGTGAAATTAGTACCTATAAATCCCTTTGGCAACATATATGACTACACGACACTGATTAAAAATAGGGATTGAATTAATCGCTTGTTGAATGGAAGTAAAATCTCCGTTTTTGGAATTTTTGTGCACTTTTATGGTTTTGCAAGGCTTCAACTTGTTCTTGGCTTCTTGAAATGGAGGATGTTTCGAAGAACCCCAACTTTTAACCCAATTTATATACCCTTCTTCAACAATTTTTAGCTCATTTGAGCTTTTGGAATGTAAGTGACAGTTGCATGAATTTATCATCAACAAGATAAAGATAGTGAAAAGGGTTGATTTCATTGTAGGAATCTGACAAGTCGTATGTGTATTCTTATTAGTATATACTGACTCAGTATGTTCTGGTACCACATTCAGCTAGGTGACCAACAGTAGACTCGTGTTCTGTGGTGTATTATCGTTAACAAGTCATGGGTACATACTAGAACCAATTGGCCGGGTGCGTCATAGTGGCTCACTTATGACTTAACCACCGTGTCATCAATTAGTACGATTCCTCAAGTTAATGATGTTGGAATCAAAGAAAAGGCAGGCGGGTGTATGAAAGCGCTAATTGCCAGTAATTATGTAGGACTCGACAAAGTTATCTTATGAAGTTTTACCTAAGAACTATTGGAATGATTGAGTTTAGCTTGAATGGCATTTTTACAGTGGCGTCACAGTAGGACTCGAATTACCTACACATGCTTTTCTTTCACAAAGTGCAAATATACATTTATGGTTAGGCAAATGGTACTAGTTGTTTTCGGGAGTATATATAAAGACAATTCACATTATCGTTTTCAATATGGATGGCGATAAGAGCAGCATATGGTTTGTATAGTGAGAATGTTGACAAATGAAAAGGTTGTATGAAGATGAGAAAGAGAGAGAGGTGAATAAGGTGATGGTCCCATCGTTTTAGGTTGTCATAAATGGGGGATTTTGGTGTCTATTTAGCCACTAGTTTTTTGACAGTAGCCATATTCTTGATTTTTAATGGTGCCAACTTTACTTTTGTAAGTGCTTTCCTGGAGATTGAGTTGAAGATACTTGAAAGTTGAACAAGTAAACAACCACAGTAAAAGAAAGTGAACATGAACTTTTTGTATTACTGTTTTATCTAACATTGATTCTATTGCAGTAAGCCAGTAACTAATTCAGTAATTAAAGGTAAGTTTTTACTATGGTGCTTAGGAAAGATCAAAGAAGACCTTATGTTTTTGGAAGTGGAGAGCAAAAGATGACCAAATGCATGCTTTGGTGATTCATATATAGTGCAAGATTGGGCATTAGTTTTACTCACACTCACACATTAATGCTACTCATACACGATTACGACACATCAAAATGTGCAAATAATTAGGGAGTGCCGCTTTTCTCAAAAAATCATGATATGCTAAAAATAAACTTCGTTTGTACGTAAAGTTGTCCATGAGCGGAGACGAGCTTAAGCTCGAGACATTTGTGCTCATTTTCGTGAGAACTCGAGCAGAGCTCAGTCAAGCCAACAACTCACTTAATAATAAGATTGATTGGAAAGAAAAAGATCTTCAGAAAGTGAGTCTCTGCCATGATTAATTAAATATTTGATATTTCCGAACTGGATATGATCAACGCGTACGTTTTTCTTTATATTAAAAACCGATTTAGTGGGACAAATCACAAAGTTACTGGGCAGTGAACCTAATAACCGGAACGCCGGGCAACACTATACACATTACACACACCAGAATAGTACTCTACTATAGTGACCATACAGTATGTTGTTTGTAGATCTGCTGGAAAAAAACTTCACTTGGAACCTGGAGGACCTGTTATAAAAAGTATTCCGTTGCCGGGACTTGAACCCGGGTCTCTCGGGTGAGAGCCGAGTATCCTAACCAACTAGACTACAACGGATTTGATACTTAATAAATTTTAAGTAAGTTCTCATAAAAAAAAGTACTCGAAACCCTTCAACAGCCTGCACCTACAAAAACTCGTAATTCCCCATTCTTCATTTTTTATGCTGCTCTGCGAAAGGTAATTTATTTTATGTTCAGTTTAATTCTTATTTTCCTGTTAATCTAATTTCATGTTTTTCTGAATCAATTTGTCTACACACCAATAATTACCCGATCAGTTGTAGTAGGAGTAATAATGTAGTATGGTTATTTCACAATACTTGTTGAATAGTAACATTTCGTGGTTTTTCTTTTATTGATAGCTTTGGATGTGTTATTCTTGACTTGAGAATTGTTTATACAGCATTTGGCCTCTTCATGTGTTGAAAATAAGTTTGTGCCATAGAGATTGCTAATAATTTGATTTCGGATAGTCGAAATTAACAAACTTTATAGCTTTAATTGGCACACATAACTTTAATTGTAATAGAAATTATCGTTGTTAATGCTGAAGTATATAAAAAATATTAGCATTATATATCACCCAAAATTATACAAACAAACCAGTTCAAAACTTACAAAGTCAACTATCATGGAAGTAAAATGTAAGTAATGTTAATAATTTTGAGTGTGTGATCATCAAGGACCACTGGGTAGAGGAATAAGGAAGTACCGAATAGAAAAATGACGATGAAGGGCCATATAGATGCCATTACTGAATAGAAAAATGACGAAATCTAGCGGAAGTAGGAATGTACTTGGCCTACGAAGAAAGGAACATTGATAATATTTTGAATTGTGAAAGATATTTGAGTGATTGTTTTACGTATGGAATTATTATGAGGTTAGACAGTGAAAATAGGTGCCTAGATCGTTGAGAATGTTTGAAGGAGCTTTGCTTAGAAAAAATAAACGTTATAATTTATACTCGGGTACATAAAAGCTTGAACTCGAAATTGTTTTTGTAATACCCTGAAAATAACGCCAAATGAACATCCACCTTTTTGTGTAACTAGACACAGTTTGTGTTATTATTGTATATTGGGGCATTCTTAAATTGTTTCTTATGCGAATATCTATGAAGCTCGTATTTTCCGTGGCCATTTGGTAAAATATCCTCGCTTAGCTCTTTGATTGAATATCCTTCGCTTAGCTTTCTGACATAGTAGCAATTACTCTGATTTTTTTCACGACATATTACTCATTGTACACACTGCAGTCTGCAGATATAGGAGTAAGGTGTCACATTACACAGTGTTACAATGGCATTTTGTGGAGTCTCTCTTACTCCTATGAGACTTAGACTTCATCTACCTGTACGAGGTTTAGCTCCAGATGTTAAACAAGCTTATCTCCTTCAGAATGCCTGGAGTTCTAGAAACTCGTTTCCTAATCAAGGGTAATAATCTACTCTGCTCCGTGAGTGTTATGTACTGGTTGCTTTATTGAACAATAATCATATGTTTTTCTTCTGATCATATTGCAGCTCTACTCAGAATCTAAAGGTACAAAGATGGCCTTTGGTCAAGTGTGCGATGGATGCTTCTTTTGGCGATCTCACAAAGGACTTATCTGGTAATGCTGAAACTAATTTTCTCTGTCCTTTGAAGGGATTAGATTTGTAGTAATATATAATTATTATGGCCAATTATCTAGCATAATTTGCATCAGGGGACGTCCTTATAGTTGACTAGATTATGTGCTTTGCGTCTTATAATCCTGCCACAGATGCAGATGTGTTTCCCAGAATCAATGTGAAGGACCCATATAAACGACTTGGAATTAGCAAAGAAGCATCTGAAGACGAAATCCAAGGTGCTAGAAATTTTTTAATACAGAGATATGCAGGTCACAAGGATAGTGTAGATGCGATTGAATCAGCACATGACAAGATAATCATGCAAAAGTTTTATGATAGAAAGAACCCAAAAATTGACATCACGAAAAAAATTAAGGAAGTATCGCAGTCCCGCATTCTGCAGGCTATAACAAGCAGATTTCGAACTCCATCAACAAATATCATCATAAAAACTTCAATTGCTTTCATTATTCTTGGAGCGCTCACTGTTTTTTTCCCGACTGAAGAAGGCCCAACCCTTCAAGTTGCCATTTCATTGATTGCGACCATATATTTCCTTTATGATCGACTGAAGAGCAAGCTTCGAGCCTTCCTTTATGGGTATGCTATTTCTCAACTCCTTCGAATACATTTCCTATATAATGGTTCATGTAAGAAAAGAATTGTCTGTGTGGTTCTTGAGTCGCTGAGAGGTTCAAGTATCCAACATCTATATGATTTGGATCAGAATATTCTGATTTAACAATTTCCTTTATTACATTAATGGGCATGTTCTGTGATTTAAGGCTGACCAAATGCTATAGCCAGAATTATAGATGTGTTTGAGTTCAGGAGTGCTCACTAATTGAACCATAACTCTTGTGCAGAGCTGGAACCTTCGTAACTTCCTGGCTTCTGGGGACGTTTCTGATGGTGTCTGTAATTCCACCCATACTTAAGGGACCAAGGAGTTTGGAAGTGTCCACCTCTTTATTAACCTTCGTATTCTCTTGGGTATCTTCAACCTACCTTAGGTAGGCCATTATTTTGTAGGTCATTCGATTTTGTCCATGATGATCACCCATTCTTCATATATGGTTCACAGACATACCCTGTCCACTATATCCATCCTGTACGTTGGTCTTAATTTATGGTATTGAAAGAAAAATGTAAGTAAATGAGAGCAGGTGCACTGATGTAGCAAATGATTGTACTGTAGACCCTGAGGCAGTAGAGCAGTCATTAATTATTTTCGTTAGTCTCGGAAGTCGGATACTGAACTCATACAGATTTCTATTTATACTGTTTTCTTTTGAAGAGCACATATGCTATGTGTTATGAATCTCCATGAATGAATAGTTAGAAAAATTAATGAACTTATTTAAGTATCCTTGGTTGATTTACTTCAACTATGCTCTATTTGTTTCTGAAGCTTTATAAGCAATTATATTTACTTAACCAAGTCCTCATCAGGTATCCCAATTGACATATACTGACATATTCTTCTCATGGCATTGCAATTTAATGATTTCCTTTGAATTTTCTTCTGATTTTTTTTATTGTTGATGTTAGAGGAGGATCCTCTCTTGCAGATTCTGGCCCCATCTTTTAAACTGAGTGAAGTGATTCTCCTCGCGGCAGGCACATATCAAATATATGATATCTTTGATTTAAATTAAAACTATAATATAAATAGTAAAATATATAAATCGTACTCCGTATATGAAGTTTTAGGAATAAAGAGAGTATTTTGATAACTCGTATAAACTTAAGAAGTTATAGAAACAATGTTTAAAGACTAAATGATGTTCTAAAACATAGAGCAATCTTCTAGGCTTTTTGAGCATATTTTTAGAACACTTGAAAAGCCAGGCCTGCAACCTGAAAAATAAAGAGAAAAGAGGACTGTAAAAGCCAAGCTGTTAGAAGAGAATATAAGGTACAAGGCTTCCAAACCATGCCGTTTGTACTACTAGTTTTGTCTTCACATTGTCTTTTAACATCTATATGTATCAGCTTAACTTAAATAATCGAATAGAGAGATTCATTTTGAGACAAAACCAAACCTCATGGATGAAGAAAAAAGTTTCAAGAAGGGATGCATAAGAACAAGTAAAGGGCCTTGGAAGGTTCTAAGGGCTACAAAAGATGGGAAAACATCTATCAAACTTCGGTATCCTTCCGAGAGAGAGCGGCAGAACAATAAGGAAAGGGAGCGCAAACGTCGATCCATGACTCGCAAGATTTTTGCCGGCCTCCGGGCTCATGGCAACTTCCCCCTCCCCAAGCATGCCGATATCAATGACCTTCTCAAGGCACTTTGCCGAGAGGCTGGTTGGCATGTTGAGGAAGACGGAACAATTTACAAGAAGGTACTTAATAAGACTTCATTTTTAGTCGCACATAGATATATGTATGCCTGTTTGTTTTGTTTTGTGTGTTCTTGGTTCAATTCTGCCTCAAATTACATGCTCTACTACCACATTCCTTAAGGGGGAGCAATTTTTTTTGTAACGGGTACAACCACTACTCCTGCTCGTGTTGCAAACCACACTAGTCTAGCTCCGTTACACGGGGACTATACCAAGAAAGTCTTATTAGTAAGAGCGTTTTTTTATCTTTTATGTCTGTATGTATGCTGTAAACTTGCCCATATACCGACTTTGAGGTGGTCTGGTTATATATTGCATGAGTTCGAAGATTATGCATGGTGCATATATAAGTGATATATTGAACACCAATAGATGAAAAAATGGGGGAAATTCTTCCCTATTGTCATGTGTAGACTGTAGTATGCATATATATATTGAACACCAGTAGTATGCATGTTGGATATTATTAAGGTTGCTTAAGAGTGAATCAAATTTGAAGTGGAAAAAATGAGTTTGTCATTTTTTTTTATTAAGTGAGTTTGTCATCCACTTAATAAGTAAAGAAGCTTGAGATGTTGTTGAATAAGAAACAACATTGTATTGAGCTTGGAAAATAAACTTGGGCTCGTGCGAGTCAAGTTTTGCTTCCGGTCGAGTTGGTTTGCATGTGAGATTGCAAAGGGTGTAACGGTTGTAACAGTTGGTGTATTGACTGACAATGAATGACCTGACTATTACGGAATGTAATGGCAACAATTAGTATTAATAATTGTGCATTATATTTTGAATTGACTACCGTTACAAATATAATGGCAGCAATTGCTACGCATAATTGTGCATTATATTGACTAATATAATGGTAGCAATTAGTAACATAATTGTGCATTATATTTTGATTGACTCAGCTTCTACACGGTTACAAAATATAATGGCAGCAATTACTACGCATAATTGTGCATTATATTTTGAATTGACTAATATAATGGCAGCAAGCAATTAGTAACATAACTGTGCATTATATTTTTGATTGATTCAGCCTCTATAAATAGGCAAAACCTTAATCCTTCTACCACACTTGAAACACACACAATTTTAGCACAAAAATAAAATCAGAGAACTCCCATACTCTCTGAGTTTTCACACTTGCTTTTCGTCAGTGATACACATGCTCATAGGCGGTTCGTTGGTTGGCTCATTGTGCTTGTGAGGTCGAACCAAGAGGTGGTTTTATCCTGGGAAACTTGCGACCAAGAAATCCTTAGCACCGAAGGGAGGTCGAAAAAGTTTTAAGGAAAGCGGTATCCGTGACTCCATCTGGTTTATGTCTGTTATATTTTTTATTATAATTATTGTAATTTCAAGTTCTAATATCATTGTTATAGGTTGTTCACGAGTTTATTGTTTTTCTTTTGCAAAGTTTTATTGTATAGTAGTATATTCCCGGAATCGGTCCTACAATGCATACAATCACCAAGCTCGGCGGTGCCGGAACATTCTGCATAGCATACACACATACACATGATGTAAATAACGATATTACTATTACTAGTAACATTGTAATTAACAATTATGCTATTGTGATTATTGTCTAATGATGTTATTAATTGATTTGATATGTAGTTACTAATTGTGTATGTGTGTATGCTATGCAGAATGTTCCGGCACCGCCGAGCTTGGTGATTGTTGAGCCATGGTGTGAAGTTTCCATGGGCGTGGAAGATGACGAAGAAGAAGAGTATTGCAAATGTGATGAACGTTATGGTGGTCAACTTGGTCAAAGAAACAATTCAGCTTCTGAGGATGTAGATCTTTCACTGTCTTTATGATCGAATCAAATATTAGCTAATGAAATAGTTGTTTGGACAAAAGTGGAAAAGGAATATATGTAGATTAGTTATATGGAAGATCGACCATCAAAGTGAAACATACATATCAAGTCTGACGTAGTAGCAACTCTTTTAATTTTATATGTAACCCTCTTTGGCTACTTAATTATATGACAAATTCGAAAATAGTAAGAAAAATAGTTTATGTAAGTTATAATTAAGCCCGTCATTTTCAATGTGTTATAACAATAGTCTTTATACTTTGTTGATTGATAAATCTACGTATTTTATTTAACTACTTTGACGAATAGTTCATTTAAAAACTGACAATTGCCTCGTTGATGCATCCATTTCTCAATCGATATGAGAAACTAAATGGACTAAACACTGACACATATAACGATACCGATTTCTATAAATAGTGGCGACGAGCCTCCACCTCGTAGTAAATGCCGCATTACCTAATTTATATCAACTTTAAATTATCTCTTAAAAACGCAACCCTTCAAATATACTCGTGATTTAAAAAAATAATCAAATTACATATTTGGAATACCATCAATTTATTCTTACTACTGCTACTAGCTTATTAGCTCACTTAATTGTTGATTGTTCGAAACAAAAAAGAGCAAGCTCTGGTATTGTTGTCAATATTATACAGTAGTCATTATTTGGAAATGAGAAGCTCATCATTTCCAATGATATTAATGTAGTTGTTCTTGATGTTGATGGTGATGGGGTAAGAAGACACAAGTGGCAGATTTTTCACAATTGCATATTTCAATCATGTAGCCATCTGGATCATGAAAAAACACCTGATTCACTTTTATCCCTTCCTCTTCAATACCACCTTTCACATATTTCATTCCCATTTCTTTTAGTCTCTTTTCCACAACCTCAAAATCACTGCACTGTTTCAAAATATTTTGGGGTGGAAAAGTGAAAAATCATTAAGTTGAGTCAAACATTATAACGATGTTATATTTGTTTTGATTGGATTTGTGTTCAAGTGATCGAGTAAAATTAAAATAAGAAGAAATTTTAATCATAATTCAAATTATGAAATAAATAAACTAATGTACCTGAAATGAAATGTGATTGTCCTTGGGATTAATTTTTCGTGGTAGGACGATTTGTTCAAATTTATCAACTGATCCAGTCTCTAGCAGTGAATACCAATACCATAATTGTACAACCTACAGATCCATCAACGGTAAATTAGACATGATTAATAATCGGTTATTTGCTTCAATAATAGCTTCAACAATTGGAAAATTTTCAATTTGTCATACACAATTACGAAAATGGGCAGACTGTAGCACGACTGCACGAGTTAATCGATAAGAGACATTTTAAGATAAGAGACATTACGAAAATGATGAGCTTCTCATTTTCAATTTGTCATACACAATTACCAATACCAGGCCCACTAGCCACAACCCATCCTAAGATAAGAGACATTTTAAGACTTTTAACCCTCCAAAATTTGAAAAATTAAAATTGGCAAAATTAAAATTTGTTGTATAGGAAATAGGAAGTATTTTTTTCGGTTTAATGACATCAAAGATCACTGAAAGTATCTAATATTTTTAGTTCGATCACCTCATTTTAAATGGACCATGTTGGATCACTCATCTGCATTTTCTTTGGGAAAACTTTGTCACTGGGCCATTTTGAAAGATTTTGGGTGCATTTTGTAAGTTTTTAATGAGAGCAATTTTGTCCGTTCACATTTATAGACATTTATTTCTATATGATACAAATGTCCTCTATTTCTGTTCCTGAATAAAATATAATTACTAATTCATAATATAAAACTAATCAAAATGGTTCTTAGATGAAGAAAATATCTTAAATGCTATAATTAAATTGATTTTTACATATACTACATTGATGTTTGTAGAAATAAACACAACATATTTTTATCACAAGAATATGAATATATAATGAAAAAATGATTTAAACAATCCTGAAACAATTTTGACTAGAAAAAGAAATTAGAATAAGCTAAGGACATATTTGGACAATTACCAAGCTCCACGAAAGTTAAATGAAGAAGGGCGTTTGAGTGGAAGGAAGCCTAAGACATGTGATAAAATCTAACCGAAGTGCAAACAGACTTAACAAGCAATGAAATGTGGTTTAAAGAAATAAGAGGCAAAGCTTCACTGCTTCTAACTTGTTGTTCAATTTCATTTATTTTAACTCCTTCAAATGTAATAATTAGAGTGGGTCGATCCTTTTATATATATGAGCAGAAAACAAAAGACATTCATATCTTCCGTACACAGTTGTATGATGATAAGAAGGGAGGAGTTGAGTTAGATCGATTTGGAATAATAAGCCAATACGAGAAACTTCCTCGAAATTTCTACCATTTTTGCATGGCTTCACGACAACACTTCATCTCTACATGTAAAGGCACCATAGGATTAGGGCATCATATGTACTAACTCAAGCGAACAATAACAAAATTGGTCAATCTAAAAATAGCAAACGCCAAACTTATAGTATTCTAAAGTTGTTAGTTTTTATGTGATGGTCTACATATGAGAAATTGGTTAAATAGCATCGATCAATAGTGAAAATAACTTAGAGCACTAACAGAATAGCACAAAAGGGGATGAAATGACTAATTACCACCCTTATAAACTTTTTTTTTTTTTGTAAATTAGCGATGAGATGAGTATCGAACCCAGGACCTTTGGTCACTGGCAAGAGCCTTTACCACTAGGCTATTTGATTAACTCTACCACCCTTATAAACTTAAAGATTTGTTTTACATTTTTTCATTTCTTTTTTTCGATTTTTTTCGATTTTTTCCATTTTCTTCGATTGCTGGCCTATAAAGTTTCGATTTGGCAAAAAAAAATCCATCTTGATAGGAAAAAAGTTTGATTTTCCAAACCCTTTTGTCAAAACCAAACTTTTAGCTAAAACAACTATTAACATCAAACCTTTTTTACTATGAAAAGAAATAGAAATGAAATCGAAAAAAAAGAAAAGAAAAAGCCAAAAAAATTAAAAAGAAAAATGAAAAATATAGCGAAAAAAATTGAATAAAAAATCTGTAAGAAAATCTAAAAGAATCGGAAAAAAATTTAAAAAAAACTTTATAAAATTCTCTAAGTTTATAGGGAGGGTAAATTAGTAATTTCATCTCCTCATTTTGTTATTTATGCTAAAAGTTCTAAATGTGTGCTCTAAGTTAATTTGCACTATATATTGATGAGTGCTATTTAACCCAATTTCTCCTACATTATGTACCAAAAGTGGTCTCAAGGTAATGTCCAACCTTAATTATAATTGATCAATTGACTTCATAAACTATCACAAATGGTCATCCATATAGAGTTGGTGTAGGGCACCCTCTTTAATCTTGAAACTTTAATCTTTGAAACGAAGACCATTTATTAATTTAATGAAAATAGTACGGAAAGAATGCAATTTGCTAGATTTATTTAATTAAAATATGGCCAATAGAACTAGACTTATATTGGTTGGGGCCCAACAAACATAAATTTAAAGAAATTGTCTCTTCTCTTCCACCGTTCATCTCATTTGTGTTTTTCTTTTAGGCTGAGCATCCATAGCCCCCATGGAACTATCTTGAGGAAAATTGTCACTCTTAATAGCTTTAATTTGTTATGTTATCATTTCTTGGATATCCTGGAGAAGAACTAAATCCATATCATTTAGAAGGTTTCGGGTCATTTTGAAAGTCGAAATTGTCTCATGACATGCATTGATTGATAACATGATCAATGTCAGTCCTTAGATTTTCTATACTCAATTTTCTCAATTGCTCCTTGCCTTAATGATTCTTCTTGAGTATAAGTTTCTTGCCTTAAGGACCCTTTGCACTTCGAGAGGAGAAGGGCAAACGTCGATGCTCGAGTTGAAGGGACTCGATATTATAGCACACACACACACACACAAAGTGCTTAGCTCATTGATCTTTTTTTTTTTTTTTATCATTCCAGCCTTCCTTTTTCGAAATGAGACTTTCCTTTGAGACTCCTTGAAGAAGAGCTGGAGTTTCACCCTGTTTCTTTTCATATTAAATGATTTTTGGATCTTGCACAAAGTACGATATATATAGTGTTCATTCCATATTTCATTTTAAATTTCTATCAACATGAATTAATATTTGAAAACATAATTAATTACTTGTGTAATGATTAATGTGATTTCTAGTCCTTTTAATTTTTGTTGACCAGCGGGAATGTATTTTCTCCCATAAATATATACTTACCTAATATGTGACAACTTTATTCCCTATTTATGTATACGCCAACTTTATTACTTTATGTCATCTAATACGATTTAATATTATTCAGGTATAATGCCAATAAATATTGATTGTATGAGGTACTAACAGGTGTGTTTAAGTTAAGAAACTAATAAGAGAATATAATTGATTTATTGTTTCATATAAAGTTTTTTGTTTTATGAATGAAATTTCGTTGTTAAGTGCATTACTCTCCTTCAAATCTCTTTCTTTTCGCTTAAATATATATTCTTTGTTTGCAATAGAAACGGTCCCTTATATAGAAAGAAGTAGGACAAAATTTTTGCCCATTCAACTAAAGTCGTTGTTGACCGAATGTTACAAATTTTTTAGATATCAAAATTATTGGAGCTATGATGACTTAATCTTGTTGTGTGTATCAATGCTTCAGAGCTTAATAACCGATCACATTGTACGTATGTCGAGACTCACTCTTCAACTTAACTTTGTTTTGTATTGGTCAATATTATAATATTCTTTTTTAGATTTTACAAAATTGTCGGAGTAAAATGGGTTAGTCTAAATAATATATGTACAATGTCGTACTATGGAGATGCTTCGTGTTGATCAAACTTTAAATAAATTTTCTTTTATGTTTCATAAAATTTGTCGGATAGTAAGGAATGGACAAAAATGGAATGAAATCAATTATACATTAAAATTCACATGCAAATATTTAAGAAGAAAAGAAAAGGAATGATATCAATTTTGCAATAAATCGCATTCACAATCAATACATGGAATAACGAAATATTGGGAAAGTGTATCAATACACGCTAATTTATTTTTCATTTTTCAATTTTATAATAAAACCACATTCACAACCATTCATGACTCGATCAACCATACTTGGAGTATTAGGTCAAACCCAAGTGTCATCGATCCAGTCATGAATGGTTCTTGAAGCCCAGATAAATAAAAAAATGAAGAAGGGTAAAATAGTGAATTCAATAAAAAGCGCATAAGCCCTAATCCGATTACGTGGAGCCCAAATAATTAACATCTATAAATGCATCACGAGAACACAGTTATTCCTCACCTGAATCCCCCCTCCCTCCGATAAACCATCTATCAGCGGCGCTTTTGCTAAGGTTAGCTCTTTTATTTTTATTGTTATATTCTATCTTTGCATGCATAAATTCTGATACTTGTATGTTTTTGTTACTCGATTTTCATCGATTATTCCATTTCATATTGTTTTATGTACGATTCTGTCTATTACTAAGCTTGAGTAATTAGTTGTACAATTTTGATTAATTAATATATGTGACCTAAAATATTGAATCTGATACTCGAAATTTGGCATGGTCTAGAAGCGATTATTTGATCATGTTCTTGTTTACGACTTTCATGATTCCAAAATTATTGAATATTTTTGTGTATGTTTTACTAGATTTGGTAATTTACCAAGACATAGTATTTTAAACATGATATTGATTTTAAAAGGTGAAGTGTGAACGATGGTCAAATATGAACATGGTGATCATTAAAAATCAA